>JAJOZX010000461.1:0-272500 GCA_023014485.1 Bathynomus jamesi | reverse complement strand
TGAGCATGCACCCGTGTAGCATGTGGATTTGCGTGCCCCCACACGTGAGAATTGTGCATGTTAAACACACCCTCACGTGTGAAACAAGCCTCATCTGAGAACAGCACATAAGCCGGAATATTAGGCTGCACCGCTGTCTGCTGCAGAAACCAGCGTGCGAATTCCACACGAAGAGGGTAATCCCGAGGTTGTAATGCCTGGACTCTCTGACGATGAAACGGATGTAACTGCTGCTCGTGCAACACTCCAGACCAGGTCGTGGTTCACACCGAGGATACGTGCAACACCGCGTGCTTGCGCTTGGATTGTCCTCAAGTCGCCGTAGGATTTCTTCTTCCATGTCAGGAGTGCGCACGTTTCTCTCCCGACCAGTGTCATGCATGTTTGCATGGAATGTTCCAGTTTCTCGTAGTCGCCGATGCAAATGTGCAAATGTTTGGTGGTTTGGCACACGTCTGTTTGGGAAGCGCTGTCGGTACAACCTCACAGCAGCTCTTCCGTTTCCATTGGCAGCCCCATACACCATATGCATGTCAGCCATCTCAGCAGTCGTGAAGCGCTCCATGTTACGCGTACTACGTCCGATTTAAGAATGCCCGCGGCAAGCGCGAGTCTAGCCCACTTCACCTTTTAGTAAATTGCAGCGGCGCCCTCTTGCGCCGAATGGTGACGTCAGCGGACATACACTTATAGACGAAAAGGGTTTGTCTTGGTGTTGCCTATCCCCCATTACAATTTGTACAGAAAGTTTTCAAACACTATATATATATATATATATATATATATATATATATGTTAACCCCTCCGTCTATGGCCTTGGTCGGTTCGAAGTTGACGAGGGTTCTGGTTAGGTGGCAGCAACGGATTTGTTACTATGGAGTAGCTGGTACCGTATAGGGAATCGCAGTAGTTTTCTTCTATACTATTCTCCGATTTCTTCTTGTGGTGGATCGGAGGATTCTGTGGAGCTTACCAAGTTCTCTGAAGGTTCCTCGATTCTTCTTGTAACGTATCAGGAAATCATTTTTCTCTATTTAAGACTTAAGTTCTCTGACGAGAGCAAGGCTCGAAAGGGAAGACAAAGATTTTTTTTTCTTACTGTAGTTTTACTGCTAAACTGTTACAAGTAATGCTCAGCCTCTAAATTAGATCAGCCAATTCAGAATGAACGTTGGAGAAATTTTATGGGCTTTTATACTAATTTTTTTTACTGACATTATTATTATTTAATGCTGATCTGTTTTTGTTTTTTATTCTCAATAGGCTGATTTACTTTGCAAAACATTTAAAGACAAAACAAATATTTTAGCTTTAGCAAGGTCTCTAGACTGCTATTTTAGCTGTAGCAAGGTCTAGACTGCTAAACAAGAGGAAGCCATATTTTTATTTTAAACCGCATATTGACAGATCTGATGTTATCATGATCTGCCGACTTAACTAAAAATGGAAATTGAAATATGCCTTCCCATCACGAATTACAAACAAACATGCACATGAGCAAAAATTAAATGCTTAAGATTCAAAATTAAATGTTAAGCAGGACATGACTTCATCTTTTACAACGAAGAGAGAATGTATACAGGGAATGAACAATATTACATTATTAAGCTAAATCTAAAAAAGTGATTAAGCAGTTTAAAAAGAAATAATTCACCAATTGTAAAATAGAAAGCAAATCAAAAACTTATCCAAACTCGTGTCAGCGTTACGCGATTTTGCTCTCTATGTAAAAAATGAATATATTAATATAAATGTATACAAATATAAGTATTATATGAATATAATGAACATAAGGATTATATAAATATAAAGATCTATATAAATATACGAATTATATAAGAATTATACGAATGAATATAAGAATATATGAATTATTCATTGTTCATTTTATATATATATATATATATATATATATATATATATATATATATATATATATATATATATATATATATGATGAATAAAACCACGAAGGGAAAAGAAACACAAAGGGGTGCTCAAGCGCTTTCGTCTAATGACATCCTCAGGAACACCACGTGTCACTTTCGTGAAATAATTTTTCATATATATATATATATATATATATACAGTATATATACAGTATATATTGTTAATGCAAAGGTAACCGAAACGAGTTATGTTTTGGGATGTTTCAGATGTTTGAAAATGAACGGACGATGTAAAAGTTGTGTTTTTAATAATGTAATACTTCATCGTTTTTGGTGTGGATGGGCAAGCCTCGAGTTGCTTTTATTTATATGATGTGTCGCCGACGATTTCTGCCGCTAAATGTCTCTTACCAACTAAATAATGTACGACAACATTTAAATACGCCTTCAAGGGCCCAGATATGTTTGTTCTGCCTAATAAATAAACGCTCGCTGCCATCTTTAGGCTTTCAATGTTAAACAAATTCACTAGAGTATAAAATACACAACTTAATCCATGTTTTCATTCCCGTCAACATTCCTCGCCGGTTTCAAAGGAAAAACCTTATATATATATATATATATATATATATATATATAATATATATATATATAATGCAAACCCACAAGGAAAAAGAAAAATGATTCCAAGGCCTTTCGTGTATTCAGAAGTACACCTCGTCAGGGAATGAAGGGTGGAGGCACGATAACCAAAGACATATACAACGGGACAGAAAACAAAAAGATTAACACAAGATTCACAAGAGTTGATTAGAGGCAAAAGGTATTTTAACAAGATATTGTCAATTTTATACATTCCTGTACTCTTATTGAAATTATTTTTAAAATGGATAAATGCACATTCTAGAATATTCCTTTCGATTATATCTGTGTTTTTAACGAGATCTTTTAGAACTATCCCACTTAATACTATGATTACATCTATACATGTGGTTAAACAATGCATTAGAATTATTTGCTGTTCTACACGCTGTTTTACCCTAATATCTAACGTTTTACCCGTTTGGCCTATACAGTATATACTCAGTCACATTGTGTACATTCTACCGAATACACACAACCAACCAGATTATCCGGGATATTCTTTATTAAGCGTGATTTTACAGTATTATTATACTTAAAGAGTAAAGACGACATTGATACCAATTGCTTTTAGTAAAGTCGGAAGATATTGAAAATTTACATGGTAAGGTAGGCTAAGGATATTTTTACGCTCAAATTCCTTTACAGTTACACTATTATAATACCTATTCTTGGCTTTCCTTAGGCAGTTATCTAGAAATGAAATAGGGTAACATAATTTAGTACCAATATTCATGATATTGCATAACTCGGAATCTAAAAATTCAGGACTGACAACTCTCAATGCTCGAAGAAACATAGCAGAGAAAATAAAAGATTTAATCGCGGGATGATGGTTGAAATAAAAATGCACATGAGAGTTATTATTAGTAGGCTTACGATAAACTTCAAATTTGAACTGATTAAAACATCTCCGAATTTTTAGATCCAGAAAAGATAAGCTTCCGTCATTTTCTTTTTCAACCGTGAACTTAATAGATGGGACTAAACTAAGTTCACGGTTGAAAAAGAAAATGACGGAAGCTTATCTTTGGATCTAAAAATTCGGAGATGTTTTAATCAGTTCAAATTTGAAGTTTATCGTAAGCCTACTAATAATAACTCCTATGTGCATTTTTATTCCGACCATCATCCCGCGATTAAATCTTCTATTTTCTCTGCTATGTTTCTTAGGCTACTATGAGCGCAGGACAAATGAGCACCGACAATTGAGCGCCAAGACAATTAAGCGCAAAACAATAACCTAACCTAACTACATTATTTTTAACATCCTTAATAAATATTTGTTCAAGCTTATTTTGTTTCTTTTATCCAGTTTTTATTTGCTTGCGCTCTTTTGTTTTTGCGCAAAACAATAACCTAACCTAACCTAACTACATTATTTTTAACATCCTTAATAAATATTGTTTTTTAACATCCTTAATAAATATTTGTTCAAGCTTATTTTGTTTCTTTTACCAGTTTTTATTTGCTTGCTCTCGCTCTTTTGTCTTGCGCTTAATTGTCTTGGCGCTCAATTGTCGGCGCTCATTTGTCCTGCGCCCAATTGTCGTGTCACGGTTTCTTAGAGCATTGAGAGTTGTCAGTCCTGAATTTTTAGATTCCGAGTTATGCAATATCATGAATATTGGTACTAAATTATGTTACCCTATTTCATTTCTAGATAACTGCCTAAGGAAAGCCAAGAATAGGTATTATAATAGTGTAACTGTAAAGGAATTTGAGCGTAAAAATATCCTTAGCCTACCTTACCATGTAAATTTTCAGTATCTTCCGACTTTACTAAAAGCAATTGGTATCAATGTAGATTTTAATTTTAATAATACTGTAAAATCACGCTTAATAAAGAATAGCCTGGATAATGTGGTTGGTTGTGTGTATTCGATCGGATGTACACAATGTGACTTAGTATATATAGCCAAACGGGTAAAACGTTAGATATTAGGGTAAAACAACATAAATATGTGTGTAGAACAGCAAATAATTCTAATGCATTGTTTAACCATATGTATAGATGTAATCATAGTATTAAGTGGGGTAGTTCTAAAGCTCTCGTTAAAAACACAGATATAATCAAAAGGAATATTCTAGAATGTGCATTTATCCATTTTAAAAATAATTTCAATAACAGTACGGGAATGTATAAAATTGATAATACCTTGTTAAAATACCTTTTGCCTCTAATCAACTCTTGTTAATCTTGTGTTAATCTTTTTGTTTTTCTGTCCCGTTATATATATTTTTGGTTATCGTGCCTCCACCTTTCATTCCCTGACGAGGTGTACTTCTGAATACACGAAAGGCCTTGGAATCATTTTTCTTTTTCCTTGTGGGTTGCATCATTCATTCATTTCACGTGTCTAATTGTGAAATTCATCCCATATATATATATATATATATATATATATATATATATATATATATATGTCATAATTGTCCAAGTAGCTCCAACATTTGTGTAACATTTTCATCCGTGCCCATTTTTTTAATCCAATAGCTCTCCAACAGGTGATATCTGTTATATTTTCAAATTTTTAATCACTCCCACTTCTGTTAAGTTAGGTTAGGTATGTTAAAAAGTTTAAAGAAAGCGTTTTTTTACCATATACAGGATGTACATAAAGTCAGGATCTATTTTTGTGAAGCACTTGGAAATTATATGGAATTCAATCATAAAATGATAAAGTGGTAACATTTATTAAATAATTAAGAGTAGGATTCGACGTGACGCCCATCAGTATCCCTGCACAGCTCAAATCGTTCCGCAGCATTTCTAAACACATTCTAGAGCATTTGCGGGGTTATGTTATCTGCAGCAGTTCGTATACGTGTACGTAAGTTTTCAAGACTCGTAATCTTCGTCTGATAGACGTGCGATTTGATAAAGCCCCATGCAAATAAATCTAAAGGGGTTAAATCTGGTGATCTCGGTGGCCAAGGTCTGTTGCTTCCGCGTCCGATCCAGCGATTTGGAAAACGTCCATTTAAATAATCCTGAACAATTTTGGCATAGTGACAAGGAGCACCATCATGTTGATAGACGACGGTACTAACAATCCTATCCCCGTCGTCTATCAACATGATGGTGCTCCTTGTCACTATGCCAAAATTGTTCAGGATTATCTAAATGGACGTTTTCCAAATCGCTGGATCGGACGCGGAAGCAACAGACCTTGGCCAGCGAGATCACCAGATTTAACCCCTTTAGATTTATTTGCATGGGGCTTTATCGAATCGCACGTCTATCAGACGAAGATTACGAGTCTTGAAAACTTACGTACACGTATACGAACTGCTGCAGATAACATAACCCCGCAAATGCTCCAGAATGTGTTTAGAAATGCTTCGGAACGATTTGAGCTGTGCAGGGATACTGATGGGCGTCACGTCGAATCTTACTCTTAATTATTTAATAAATGTTACCACTTTATCATTTTATGATTGAATTCCATATAATTTCCAAGTGCTTCACAAAAATAGATCCTGACTTTATGTACACCCTGTATAATGATTATTTATTCGAATTTCACCCGTGTTAAGGATTTCAATTAAAACAATTCGAAATCAGTAAGTACAAATTCACGCTACCACTGGCTTTCACACACCCAGCGATTTGTTTTAGGTTAAGTTAACCTAACCTAACCTCAAAAAAGTATCTCCTGTAAGAAAACTCGACTTGTTTACAAAATCGGAGTTAATGGGTAAAGGTGGCTTACTACTGCGCATATGAATACGTGAAATTATCAGAGAAACACAAAATACTGTGCTATAATTTTCAGTTGATTTATTTTTATTTTAAAAATGTTTTAAATTGTTATTAGATTGTGGATGAAATTTAGTGTGAGATGCGCTTCAATTTCACAAACATTGTTTCTTAGAATTCAGCGTTCTAATAGCTTTGCTATGTGTGTTCTCTGATTAGGCTTTTTCTTACCAAGGCAATAGCTCTGATATATATATATATATATATATATATATATATATATATATATATATGTGTGTGTGTGTGTGTTTACATTAAAAATGCAAATGGCTTCCCACCCAGAATATAAAGATTTTTGCCTATTTTGTTTGTCACTGCAGGTGCGAATAATTGAGACATTATCGTTTACAGATAAGTTGAGTTTCATGAACCCTCGTGTTGGTGTTAAAAATTTACTTTTTATTTCTTCGCCATCTCGTTGTGTCTTTTAAAGCAGTCTCAACACTATAAAGGAGGTACTCATTGCCCCCAAACAGATCGTTGTCAGGCATCGAGTTCATGGATGAACTGAACTGTGTCCTGCGTAGTTTCGTTATTTCAACAGAGGTCATTCTTTCGTTCGAGAATGTGATTTAGGTGTAACCTTTTTTCATATACAGTTATTGTGTGTTATATTGGCTTGTTAAGGAAAAGGAAAGAATTATTTCTACATTTCAGGGAATGAATATGAGAGAAGAGTTATGATCTAGGGTTACCATATTTGAACTTTCAAAAAAGAGGATACTGCGGAGACGGGGGTGTATCCGCATCAGTATCTACCAACTCTGGACTACTACTAACGCGTTTCGCGTCAAAACTCTATCCTACCCTTGGTCACTTCTTACGCGAAACGCGTCAAGTTGATCTGGATAAGAGTAAATGCAAAATTTCTGTGAGTATTGTCGTCTTGACGCATGTAGTGTGTCAGCTGTGACGAGGCAGTGTTAATGTGTTATATATACTGTGTACTTCATGTCGTCTACAGTGAGTATCTATAAATAAAAACGAGTGTTATGGCCTCAAAAATCAATGATATAATTATTCAAATTTCCTGGACATGTCCGGGAAAAACTGGACGTATGGTAACCCTAGTCACCTCTTTACGCGGAAGTACTGTGGTGCAACTACTTTTTTATTACATTTAGTGTACGCGCGGATTCGTTTGTTCAGGATGGTTCTGGTTATCGCTCGGATGACCTTTCAATTTTATACTCACAATTTTCTCGGTTTGCTCGAAGCCTATTTTTAATTTAAAACTTTCAATGTTAATTTACCCTCAGCTTCAAAGAGAGGCCTCTTGCGAAGTAACATAGAAAAACAATCCCTCGTATAAATTTTGTTTTACCAAATTTTAAGATTTCATTAACAATGAGATATTAATTCGGAATAAGTGTACAGATGTACACTTACACATTTTTTGTTCATAAAAATTAATTTAAATTTCAAAAGATCTTTTCAATTACTTGGATTAAGTCTCAAAGGATTTATACAGAGGTTTTATATGCGACTCAAGAAACGGCACTTAATTCGAATTATTCCTTAACATAAAAAATTTACTTACAAAACGTACGGAAATTTGTTCTCAAACGTTCTGCGCAAGCTTCGCAGATTTTTCGGAGAAAATTCCGCCAAATTATTTTTTTTTTAACAAACTTTTCAAAAGTCCCGTGCGAACTCAGCAGATTTCCTCGGGAAACAAAATCACCAACACAAAAATTGTGAAATTATTCCGGGAGGAAACACAATGAACTCAGCAAGCTTTATGAGTTAGAATTTGGGACACGTAAACAATATTAAATAAAAAAATGCCGGGCACTTTCGGGTATTATTTTCACAGTCTTTCTTGTCGACTACCACCTCATTTGCAGAAGGAGATCCGATCCATAAATTAAATTCTTGGAACAAAATATGAAACAGTGAAACAATGAGATTCAAATTGTTGGAATAACAGAAACACTTTAAAGTCGGCTTATGGAATCAAAAGGTGCCTCAAATTTTCAGGACTAACAACACTTCATCTTTGGAAAGGTATGATTACAATTGACTATTATATCTCTAAGTCACACTTTAAAATTAAAGAAACTCCTCTCTTTCAATATCTGAATGACCGAGCAAAACATTTTCATTACCTGACGTACATAATTACTGAGCTCCTATTTGCAATCTCAGTTTCGTTATTTCTAAGCTCTGTCTTTCGAGGAAAAAAATAAACAAAGTTCCTCTCAGAGGGCCCCGCTCGAGGTTTTAACATATAACAAGTTACACAGATCTCGAATGTTTATATTTGAACTTAATTCCTACGAGAGCGGAAAAAACAAAATAAAAATAAAAAAAACTTCTACAAGCTTCAAAGTGAAAAAGATCCTAAAGCTAATTTTTTATTTTTTTTGTTATTTTACTGACAGATTAATTGCTGAACACAAATCTGTTCCTGGGATATCAAACACCAGTTCGTTTTCTTGCCTCTCGAGTATCGGATAACTTTGCTTTCACTTATGTTCATTATATTACATTTCCTTTGGAAAACATGAAGCCACTGGGGCCTACCGAGGTTATCCATGTCATGAGCTATATTTTATAATAAAGTCACAACTATTATCATACAACTATTTACTACTATCAAAGTAGCCTACATAACTTAAGTCTAGGTCTTCGTTTTAAAGACTTAATTTTCACGTGAAATTAAAACCATTTCAAGATCACTTCATTATTTTACGATTTTTATTTATTTTTATAAGATTATGAGATTTAAACATACAAATTTGTCGTTACAACAGTACGCGTAATAATTATTTCCCTTTTTTCTCGTGGTTACTATAAAGACGAAAATGTTTACCCGTTTAATGAATTCAGTTTTCTGAGAGAGTTTGTACATACATGTTGACAAGATGTTACCTCTCAAAGGTTATAAGGTCTGACGCTGACAGGAAATAGAGTGCCGAGTGGATGGAATTCGAAATTCACTTTTAACTGAATATTCTTTGTTATGGGAACTTTTTTTTTTTTTAAACATCTACAAATTTAGAGTGAAAAGGAGTGGATTACCTTTTGATGCTTCTTCATGCATAAATTCGAACGTCGGTTTGAGCTGACGAAAGGTCCCCCCTCTCTCTCTCTCTTTCTCTCTTTCTTCATTTCTTAGTATTTCCTGCAAGCGATTCGGAGCCAACCAAGAAAAAAATAATTTTCCCCTGTCATATAAATCGGACAGAAGGTTATACGAGAACATTTTTGTCAGATGGTCTGATTACGCTTATTTATTAAACAAAGTAAATTTTGTTTCACGTATCCGAGTGTGTAGAAATAAATAAGGAAAACATTATAGAACATTTTAAGAAACATGTTACCACAAACCATTTTAATTCGTATTATGCCAAAACATTAACTATTTAACATCAGAAATTGGGAAAAAAATGCAATATACAATCTATTTTTCACTCGCAAAGAAAACATGCACGAAAGATGTACATAGGATATGTGTGTGTGTGTGTGTGTGTGAGAACGCAACTGTCCGTCTGTACCCTGTCAACTTTTTTAACTTCAGCAACTGCGCAATTGCCGTTTTTTTTAGCGTGCTTATCTCATTAGTCGCTAAGTTGTTCTGTGAGCGTCGATGCTTCAATTTCTTTCGATTGTTATTTTAACCCCTGAAGAAACTCCCTCCCCATTTTCTCCCACCTTCTTTTCTCTTTATTTCTCACCTTTCCGCTCCCGGTATCCTTAATTAACAGTTAGACCTTTGGTTTAATCGAGGTTCTCTTCGTTTTGAGACGAACGCGCGCTCATCGAGTCTCGGGCATTTGGGCATGGAGGTCAGTCAGTAGTGGGTAAAAAAAAAGGCAGCAGCAGCAACAGCAGCTTCCAAGATTCATTCGAATTTTTTCCGTGGTGTGCACCCACAAGCATCGTGCACTTACACTTAGATTATTGTTGTCGTCTTCGAGCTAACTATATTTTATCAACGTTTTTAGAGTTAGATTAGGTCAGGTCTGGTCTAGTTGGTTAAAGTTATTAGAGTGTCATTGAATTTGCCCGTGGACGAAATGTGTATAGATTCGTCATTTTCAAGGTGACGTTACGACTGAGAAGCATTTTCATTGGGTAATAATATTAGTTAGTATTGTGTAGGGCGTTTGTGGTGCGCGAGTTTCGAACTGTTTCTTCTCCTTTACTGATGGTCGTTGGGGGACGCTAGACGAGTTTGAGCGTTTACCTTCGTCAGCGTTACTTCGTTATCATGGTGTGTATTTCCTTCTCTTTGGGGAAGGGAAAAAGACGCGATGCTTAGAATGGAGTTCCTTCCAGAAGAAAAATTACGCGAGTAACGGACGCTCGCGTTCTGTTTCCACGCAACGCGAAGTCCTTCGGGAAGCTGAAGGATTCTCGCCTTCCTTTTCACAATTTTAATGATCTCTACAACCATGAATGTGTTTTCCTTAAAGGACCTTGGTGGGAATGCACTTAAATTATTCGACGTGACGACACCAATGCCCTAAAATTTCCCTTATCGAGTAATAAAGAGTGTTTCAACATAAATCACGATACATAATGAGTCTCGAATAAAGAAACTTCCTTTTCAAACAACAGAATATAGGGTTTTCTTAATATTTTCCGTCCTATGTTTTGTAACAATAATTATTGTTTATGCCCAATTAGCGTCTATTGTTTGTTTGTGTTCGGCTTATTTAGGTTTTATTGGGCATATAATTGAGGAAGCCCCGGGCCAGGTTGCCTATAAAAGTCGATGTCTCACTAATTTTATGTTTGTGTGTTTCTGTTGCTCGCTTTTCAAGATCGGTCTACGTATTTGTTGCTTCCATAAATCATAATTATGCATGCCGAGGCAAGGAAAAGACCATTATTATTATTATTATTCCTATTATTATTTAGTATATATTATTACGCACGAGCCCGGTTCTCGTATCTTATTTTCTTTCCGGTTCTTTCTCGCATTTGTTTATACAGTAAATCACACTTCTTTTGTCTTTTCCTGTTCAAATTTAATTTTTATGTAAATACGCCAACGGAGCTGCTCGCTATATTAGGTCTTCTCAGCGCTCAGTGACTGTATTACTAATTAAATTGTTATGAAAGGCATCTCTAATGGTGTATAACAGTCTAGTAGGGGGTGGAACACACACACACACACACACACACACAGTCTCGCGCGCGCGAAGGTTTTGCCTCCCTAATTTAACATAGTTTTTCATGTGGAGGCAGATTTATTATTTTAAGCGCTTTCAACACTATTTTTAATAAAGCTCTTATTCACTTTCACAGTAGCTGATGTGTGTGTGTGTGTGTGTGTGTGTGTAGGCAACTGGGCATTAGTGAGGTCGAGTGTGTGATAATTCACAAATGTGTGGGGTAATTTTTTGTAAGGTAAATACTTTTGATACCTCGAAACATTAAAAAATGTATATTAAAAAATGTAGAAACGTTTTTATTGTTGGGAAAGATTTGTCCGTTCTGATTAGTTCAGGTTATACTTGGTTAGGATAGTTTAGATTAGCGAGTACCACACTGTTTAACAACTTAACAGAATACACCATTCAAGCCCTCAGTTGCGTCCGAAACAGTTATCACACCCTTGTCGGTTCGATAGCACTAAGGTTAGGTTAGGTTAAATTTGGTTTGGTTAAGTTTTCAGCTAAATGGATTTAAAAAAGTCGGTACCTCCTTGTGTGTGTTGTTTTTGTTGTGGGGAGTGATTAACGCGCGTCAATGGACGTACAGGCCATGAATATGAAATAATTTACAGCCCTCATCGATAATGATAGAAACAATGAAATATTTTTGTTTTCATGACTGAAAAAATTGGCAGTGCCCTTACACCAATAATAATAATAATAATAATAATAATAATGATGATGATGAAGGAACACGTTTGAATTTGATGGCAGCTTGATGAACTCTGGGGCGAAGCTGTAACAAAAGATTTTGCTTGTGTCAACAAAAAAAATAAGGGCTCAAAAGCACAAATTGGAAATGTTGTGCAAATATTTATAGAATAGAGACTACACAAAACATGCCTTACCCTTATTCACTTACCACAAGATAAGTAGCGAGTAACTGGAGCCAAATTTGTGAAAAATATTTATGATGAAGAAATAACAGCCGCAAATCCCTCATTGACTGACGGATTAGACAGTCTGCTGTACGTAGTTTCATTGATGAGGAGTTCGCGCTATCTGGGACTGCATCAGTTGAGTTTCAGTCATCCTTGTTTGCGTTTAGAAACAATGCTGTATGCAGTGGAACGGGAGATCAGCAGACTTTAATGCGCGCGCGCGCACACACACACACACACACACACACACACACACACACCACACACACACACACTAAAAACAGTATCATTTCATATTTTTTCCAATATGACACGTCGATTTAAATTGGTACATAATTTTCAACCTCTTTTAAGATGCACCTTCATACTTGGTATTAAAACAGGGAAACACTTGCAATTAACCCATCTGATATACAGGGTGGGCCGTAAGTTTCCATACATAGGAAAATTTGGATCAGCAGTTTCCGGATGCTTGGATTGGTCGGCGTGGTCCTGTGGAGTGGCTTCCCAGATCCCCAGATCTCACCCCCCTTGATTTCTATCTTTGGGGGCACTTGAAGGCCATGGTGTATCAGGAAAAGATACGAGACATAAATCATCTAAAGGAACGTATCACCAACGCCATTACAAGCATAACGTCAACTGTGCTAATGCGTGTTCATCAACAGTGGGGAACACGTATTGAAATGTGTTTTCAAAACAATGGCAACCATGTAGAGCATATTATATAAATAAAAATGGTTGTCCATAAAAAAATGTTTATTTTTCCTATGTATGGAAACTTACGGCCCACCCTGTATATATATATATATATATAAAGAACGACGCTTGTTTAGAAGAATGTCCGCACAAGAAAAGGAGAGAAAACGAGCAATGAAAAATGGGGCACCTCCCGGGAATCGAACCCGAGATCATCCGATTGCCGGTCAGATATGATGACCACTACACCAAGGTCCTCGATTAATCAGAACTCGTAATTCTCCTACATACAAGCGGAATCGAATGCCCTTTTGAGGGGTCACCTTCTCATGCCGTATATATATATATATATATATATTTTAACTGCAAACGATACTCAGTATAATTAATGTAAAGAACGACGCTTGTTCAGAAGAGTGTCCGCACAAGAATATATATATATATATATATATATATATATATATATATATATATATATATATATATATATATACACGGCATGAGGAGGTCCCCATCAAAAGGCATTCGATTCCGCTCGTATGTAGGAGAATTACGAGTTGTGATTAATCGAGGGTTCGATCCCAGGTTGTAACATAAATTCTGCTCGATCAGAAAACGGACAATAGATAATAGAATAACCTCAGGATAATGTGAAATAGTTTTAGAAATGTTGCAAAATACACGCGGCGACAGGTTCGCACAGGTTTTATCACGATACAGAATGATACAGAATGACTTAGGCTAGTATAGGATTAGGCTAATGAATATTTTCTCTGGTGTTTTTCATACAATTACAACACCACCGCTACGATATTAGAGTAATTGAAAAAACATGGAGCCCACGAAAGAGCATATTCGACATGTGATGCTCTATGAGTTCCATAAAGGATCTAACGCTAGTGAATCCGCAAAAAACATTCAAAGAGTTTATGAAAATGATGTGAGCGAATGTATGTGTAGGAGATGGTTTGAGAAGTTCAGAAATGGAGACTTCATTCTGAAAGATTACACCGGTCTGCATGAAAATCGATTTCTTTATTTTGAGTTGTGATTCTGAAGTAGTTCGCTGCGCTGAATTCAAAAATGCACGTTTTTTTCTATCACCCACAGTTTTAAAGTTATTAACAAAGCAATTTTGGGGCGTTTTGTAATTTTTTACCTTTTTTATCTTTAATTAATTTTGTTTTTTCATATTTTTCAGATAGATAATTCTAACATTACGTCTTTAAAATTTTAATAATGGCTTCTAGAGGATGTACCCATAGTCCAGACATATTTTGTTATATTTGTGGTCGGTATGTTGTTGTAAAACAAAGGACAAATGTAACGACCTTCATTAATTAAGAGAGCTTATCATGCTTATTTTGGAATTAAATTAGGAGATCAAGACAAAAGTTGGGCTCCACACAAGGTTTGTCTTACGTGTGTTGCGGCACTAAGGAATTGGAGCAAAGCTAAAAAGAAAAGTTTGCCATTTGGGATCCCTATGGTATGGCGCGAGCCTAGAAACCATACCGACGACTGCTACTTCTGTTCTTGCAATGTTAAAGGTTATAATGCAAAGAATAAAGAGAGCCTTCAATACCCAAGTCTTCCATCTGCAATAAGGCCGGTACCCCATGGTCCAGAAGTTCCTATTCCCCGCTCACCCGAGAGTCTGGATCAGTACAATTCAGATTCTGATTCA
The DNA here is from genome assembly GCA_023014485.1 of Bathynomus jamesi. Taxonomy (NCBI): domain Eukaryota; kingdom Metazoa; phylum Arthropoda; class Malacostraca; order Isopoda; family Cirolanidae; genus Bathynomus; species Bathynomus jamesi. The sequence goes on along the minus strand of JAJOZX010000461.1, from coordinate 257,771 downwards.
GCTCCAAATCCAGACAATGATGATGTTTATGAACAGCCAACAGCTGACCGAGATCCTAAACCATTAACCCAAGCCGAACTAAATGACTTAGTCAGGGATTTGAATCTGCCTAAAGACTCTGCAGAACTTTTGGGGTCTAGATTGCAGGAGAACAATTTATTGGCATCCGACACATACTTAAGTCTTTGGAATAAGTCCTGAAATGTTTGCAAGTAAAGAAGGTAAATATATTTTGTTTCTTTCAGTTATTTTTTTATTCTTTCATAAACAAGCAATATGCTTGTCCAAGAGCTAGGAGCTATTTAATTCTGCTTTAATTAGGTTTTACTCTATCACCTAAAGATTTCGTGCTACAAGGGGTGTTGTAATACCTCATCTGTCCCCAAATGTTAACCAACCATTGATGGGAGGGGGGAGAGTATTTTGCTGGGAACGGGACTGGTTGTTATATATATTTAGCCTACATTATTATGTAAGCGTTACTGTAGTCTATAACAACAAAATTTATGGTTTAGCATGTGCAATCCAATGTTGGTCTCGATAAGATGGTTCACATTTGGGGATAAATGGGGGATTTATGACACACCCTGTAGTAAGAAAACCATACGTGATAGGGAAAAACTAACTATATTTTTGAGATCAGCGCACTCAAATTATATAGAATCACCAACTAGTTTGTAAAAATCGATCGACAAGTTTTTAAAAATGTGTACTGGTGTTATCAACGAACAAGGACGACCAAATGAGTTAGATGAAGAGTTGCTGAAAGCAACAGTGGAGGAAAACCCAACGGTAACTGTAAGAGAACTTGGCCTGCAACTCGGCGTTAGCCATATGACCATTCATCGTCATTTGAAGCTGTTAGGAAAAGTAGTGAAGATTGGAAAATGGGTTCCGCATGATTTGTCACAAGCGAATCTTCAACATCGAATCGATATTTGCAAATCACTGCATTCTCTGCAACTGCAGGCACCGTTTTTGAATCGGATCGTCATTGGGGATGAAAAATGGGTCCTCTATAACAATATTAAGCGTCGACATCAGTGGTTTAGCCGTGAAACAAAGCCTGAACCTCAGCCAAGATGTGGACCCCATCCAAAGAAAATTTTGCTATGCGTTTGGTGGGATATGCAAGGAATTATTCATTTTGAGCTTCTGCCAGATAACCAAACAATCACAGCTGAAGTCTACTGCCAACAACTCCAACGATTGAAGATGGCATTACATGAAAAACGTCCTGCATTAACCCTTTAAGGACTGAAGGCACAAATTGCTAACCTTTCAAATACAAACATTCATAACTTAACCCGACAAGAAATTCAGGGCTTAACTCTTTAAGGACGACTGGTACAAATTGCTAACGTTTCAAATACACGCATTCATAACTTAACCCTACGAAAAATTCAGGGCTTAAAGGGTTAAAGGGTTAATTAATCGCAGAGGTGTTCTATTCCACCAGGATAACGCGCGCCCTCAGACTGCTCGAATCACCACTGCCAAATTGGAGGCATTTGGTTGGGAAAAAATGCTCATCCACTTTATTCTCCGGACATCGCACCTTCAGACTACCATTTATTCAGAAGTCTGCAACCACACCTAGATGGACAAAAGTTGCAATCCAGGGAAACTATCGAAAACGAAGTGATCGCTTTTTTTAACTCGAAACCAAGGGATTTCTTCGAACGTGACATAAAAAAACTTTTCCACAGGTGGGACCTAAAAAATCGAGCAGAATATGTTACAACTTTATATATACGGGATGGTAAACAATGATTGCCCCCCTCCCCTGCACAGATGAAACTAATAGAGGTACAAAAAAACTGATTGTTGCATCTTTTAGACAATTTAATTCTACGTCTAAACAAAACCATTCAATAGTTGGCGTTGCCTTCTTGTGCTCGGCGAACGGCTTCAAGCCGGCAAGGGTAGGAGGTTAGGAGAGACTCGAAAAGGTCAGTGTCGTACTCAAGATTTCGGAGGAGTGTTTCGATGTGCTCCTCCATGGTCCGGCGGCAGAATCGGGTGGCTGGTGGTTCAGCAAGCATCAGGGATTCCACTTGGTCTTTCAGGATGGATCCTGAAAGATTCTGCTGCCGGACCATGGAGCAGCACATCGAAACAATCCTCCGAAATCTTGAGTACGACACTGACCTTTTCAAGTCTCTCCTCACATCCTACCCTTGCCGACTTGAAGCCGTCCGCCAAACACAAAGAGGCAACACCAACTATTGAGTGGTTTTGTTTAGACGTACAATTAAATTGTCTAAAAGAAGCAACAATCAGTTTTTTTGTACCTCTATTAGTTTCATCTGTGCAGGGGGGGTAATCATTGTTTACCACCCCGTATAATAATGTTGCACTTGAAAATAAAGTTTGAATTGTTAACTGTGAAAGGACCGATATTGAGATTTGAAGAACGTCAATTTTGTAAAACAAAAATTAAGTTACTATACTTATATCGATGTACAGTGCTTACAAGAAGTCTCACGCCTCTGTCTCGTCCCAAGCTAGTCTGTTAGGTATAAAATGGGCGGTCCTTATGGCAGCGGAGGTGTGTTCGGATTGGCGCACATAATTGCTCTAACCCCATCAATGACGTTCACATCTATTTTTGTGTTGATCACTCTATCTATTTATATATAGACATACTGTATATAGATATATATAGAGTATGCAGGGGATAACGTGTCTCAGTTCCAGCTATGGTAGTTGTCTTACAATTAACAGTCCCAAGTGCAAGTTACGTTAACACCTCCACATAAACTACCCTGGACTAAAATAACATACGTGAAGCCCTTACCCACAAACCATTTAAAAAGTGTGATTTAAAAGCTCTCTCTCTCCCTCTGATCACACTGCATCCCATCAGAGGTCTTCAGCAGGGACATCGGCAATGTATCCATATAACGTTAATAATAGCCGAAACTCGGGGAAAATATACTCTCTGCCTTCCGCTCTACCCCAAATCCTTTTCTCTTAGTGACCTCTTAATACAAACTAATCTATCATATTTTGCGACTTTTTAACTCTGGTAGGATTCAATTCCATTCCTATAGTGTAAGAGATACTTAAATTCATGTGTGTATTATGCCATATGATGTGCGTAATAAATAATCATTTTTAAATAGTTGGAGCGTTCAAGGTCATCTGTAATAATCTATAGACTACCCTGAAGCCCACTCTCAACACTTAGATTCCCCTAAGACACAGGCGTCTTCAAGTAACATGAATGCGTAGAGATCTAAGGTGTTAGATTCCATATTACATAATTTATGTGCTAGGTTTAAGAACGCTGGCATTGAAGGATGGAAGGAAGGGACAGTAAAAGCGATAATAGGTTTAATGAAGGAAGTGCAATGAGGATGGAGGTAAGCGTTGCTATGTCGAAGGAAACGAGGTTGGGTGGGGAATTACGAAGGGAGGAGGAAAGGGAAGAGGGGGCTAAAATGAACGCGGGGATGGGTTGGGAGAGGGAGAGAAAATTCATATGAAATGCTAAACACAAACTCAAATATTTATTTTAATGCCCTAGACCTAGAAAGACAAAGAGCAAAATACCTTAAACTAACAATGAATTGACAGAAACAGAAGGGTCTGGTCTTAGACGCACTGATAGGTTTAACGTATGTGGCTAGAGGCCGCCACTCAGAATTACCACTACTACCTAAGTCATAATAAGGTTATTTACTATGACAGAGTAGTCATGAGTAGTTATGGAAATAAAATATGATTACCGTTGATGGCTGACTATATTCAGTTCGGATATAAACTATTGCTGACAATCTTTGGATCCTTGGCTTTTAAGACGAATTTTTTATGCATATGTTCAACAAAATAGGAAATTGGCTGATTATTATTACCATTCGAAGGGTTGGTACCCTTCACAACCGAAATCAATTTCAGAAGGGGTACATGGTATCCTCATTTCCTTTATCGTCCCAGCACGCTTTACATAAGCCATTTACACAAAGATGGAAAGGCCGTCTGTGCACCACGAGACGACCCAGGCAATGCGGGCAATGGTGACATTGCATGAATATGGTGTGCCAATAAGAGAAATATCAACGACTAGACGTTCATCGAAGCACTGTGGAACGGTGGATTCATCGGTATGAAGCAGAAAACTCAATCGCTACTTTGCCGAGGTCTGGTCCTCCGCGTTCAACATCTCAAGAGGAAGATGCTGCGATTGTTAATCATGCCAGAGAGCATCCGTTTGTTCCATCGACGCATATTTACAGACACCTGAACCTTCGTTGTAACGCAAATACAGTGAACAACAGACTTCACGAGGCAGGGTATTTTTCTCGCCGTCCAGCTATAAAACCTGCATTGACGATTGAGCATAAAGAGGCGCGGATGGGATTTGCCTTGCAATACTTGCCGCAGGAGGAAGAATTCTGGAGAAAAGTTGTGTACTGTGACGAAAAAACATTTTCAACAGATAGTCATGGTTCCCTGCATTGTTGGAGGCAGCGCGGAAAACGCTATGAAGAAGGAAATGTTTTCCCGAGCAAACATCAATCTCAGTGTGTGGGGCTGGATGTCTGGCTATGGTGCCGGAGAATTGACTCAAGTAGATGGACGCTTTACTGGACAGCAATATTGCCAGATACTGGAAGAGGTGCTGCTACCCAGTGTTCGTGCGTATCTGGTTCCAGCACCGGAACCATTTTACTTAATGGAAGATAACAGTCCCATTCATAGGAGTAACGTTGTGAGAGCGTGGTACGAAGATCACCCAGAGATTATTAATCTAATTCTGCCACCACGTTCTCCTGATGTGAATCCGATTGAAAACCTTTGGGCAATAATGATTAACGAATGGGAGCAACGCAATGAAAGAACATTTGAAGCACTTTTAGCTCACACGAGGAATAGTTGGGAGAGCTTACGCCGAACACCAAACATTCCCTACAATCTGGCCTCTTCTATGCCGCAACGATTGCAAGAAATTATTGATGCTGGAGGAAGCTATACGAAATAGCCATGACGTAAATGTGTATCGAATATATATTTATGTTAATATAGAATTTTATTATATTTTTATGTTTGACATCTATAAAAGTATATATTGTGACCATGAAAGAACTTTACTTATCCTTAGTTAGAATCTTTTCTTGCAATGTCTACGCTCGTGGAGATGATAATATATGCATTGTTGAAACAAACTATGAAAAGGTAATAGTTTCAGGAAAAAAATAAAAACTGGCAACATCGAGGTCATCACATGTTTATGGGAATTGTCATATGATATACTACCAATAAACTCTTATATACTACTGTATACTATATTACGTAATAATTACGATGAACAAATCAAATGCAAATTTCTCTGATTCACGGCCCACCACCACCAGTCTTGCTTTAGACTAATGACTTTCATAAGATGGAATAGGTTTAACATAGTTCGCTTAATAGGTTACCACTTAAAACAATGGATAAGCTATCTATTAGTGAGACGACCGTGACTTCCTCGAAATGCGAGCGCGTGAGAGGTTCACTGAGGAATTTGGTCATTAGATTCTTCACGTAGGATATGTATCACAAACAACAATATTGACAACAATTCCCAACAATTAGTTAATATCAATAATTGCATTTGAGCAAATAATTTAGACCTGCGTCAAAATAACTTAGGTATCATGCCATGATTTGGGATATTTGCCGAATTAGTCGTTCTCTATAGTCTACAGTATATATTGAGACGGTATAATGTAATGCCCAGCTAATATTATGATGACTAGGATTGCTCCATAACCATCCCAACATCCCGAAACTTGCTCATTCTGCTTCTTAATCATTCGTATTTTAAACACTAAAATGTAGCAGAAGTGACCTAATAATGACGTCATTGATTGGGTTAGAGCAGTTATGTGCACCAATCCGAACACACCTCCGTTGTCATAAGGACCGCCCATTTTATACCTAACAGACTAGCTTGGGACGGAACAGAAGCGTGAGACTTCTTGTAAGCACTGTACATAACAAAAAAATCAACTAAAATCAATTAAACCAACTAAATTTTAACAATTCTCATCTTTATGAAGCAAACTACTAAATAACTTTAAAGCAGAAATCATTACTTAAAATTGGAATCTTTCCACTAAAAGTCTCAACTTGTTTTTCAATTATAAAACTGCATGTAAGTCAGTGCATACTGTATTCGGTGACTCCCGCAATATCAATTCAATGCGTTATTAGCAGTCTACCCCATACTAGGGAATAACTCACACGTTGTAACAGCATATATGAAACACTAATAAATTATTAATGCACAATGCTATAATATGGTTATTCATGTAGCTCATCCGGCGGTGGTTTGTGATGGGTTTGTTCATTCATGCAGTCCTCAGTAGCCTTGCAGACGCATTCCTCTGTTTAGGGCATAAGCCCCACTATCCACTAGCAGATCCCTCAGTCCACCACTTCCCCATAATTTTCCAATGGCAGCAATGAAGCAGCATGCACTATGGAATCCACCAAGGCGAATTACATGATTAGGAAAGTCGTCTGGTTTGCTCCATTTCACCTGTTGGGACACTGCATAGAGAGCTGTTGGTCCATAGTTTGGACTGTATTGAGTTGTCTCATTGCTTTTGTCATTTCTTGACTTCTGACCATTGTTGTGTAGACAGTTGATGGATCGGCAGGCTTTGCATCTATAACTGGAGCATAAGTGGCAACTGTGAGAGTGAGTTGCATTTTTGTCATCGATGCATTGTATCTAGTCCAGAAGGGAACTTTTTCAGTTGTACTGTAGTCAATACGTGGAGGAACAGAAAGGTTACCACGCGGAATCGCTCTCAGAAACATCCAAGCAAGATCCACTACCTGCATGTCTGATCCAGCAATATGTAGTGATTTCACTTTGATCTTCGCATCATCACGGCGAGGTGGCTCTGGTCGTTTCCTGAGCTTTTCATAATGCAGTACATTCTTCAATGCCTTGGCATCATTACAGTCGAGAGAATGACTTTTCTTGGCCAATCTTCACTTTGTCGACCAGGCCAGTCCCAACCGTATCAATAGCCTGTTCCTGAAATACAACGCGGGCCATTGAATGAAATGTTCACTTTCCATCAATGGTTGCACAGTTGATATCAATATTGTCCTCATCTTCTTGAATCAGCTTTCCTCCATGTTGTCGTGAGACTAAGCCATGTGGTATGTATATGCGATCTTGCATTCTTTTAAGCTCCTCTTTTCTGAGGGCAGTTAAAAAACGTCGAAGATGATCATAGCTTATGGTGAAACCATGGACATGGAGAGTGTCTATTATATCTCGTTTTCCATTATCATGATGGAGTTGCGCTGCAAGTCCTAGATAAAGGGGGGTTATTGCTGTCACTGCTATGAATAACACTTTCTGCAAGAGCTAAGACTCTAAGGTGTAATTTTTCTGCTGGCTGGTAAATTAAATCACACGATTCAAATGCCTCTTTGCTCAACAACCAGATGAACGCCTTCTGTAAAAGTGCTGGAACAAATTCTTCAGATGTTTTCAGGCCGATTTCAGCAGTTGTGTAGTACTCAGTTGGTTTTTCAATTTGTGCTATTTCTTGTCTAAGCATACCAATGGCAGAATAAAGTAAGCTTTCTGAATTCACTGGAACATTTAACTGTTCTTCAGCAAAACCAAGTGTCATCTCATTAGAGTTGAAATCTTCCTTCATTTGAGCAAAGGCTCTGACAGCATCTCCTAAGCTGACACTGCTACTGACAACAATGCTTGACTTGGACTGTCCTCGCTGAAGTTTTTCTGCACGGTATGCTTGGATATCATTGTGGTCAGGTAACAGCTGTTGGAATTTGTCTTGCAGGGTTTTCAACTTATAAGCTATTCCTTATTGTAGATTAACATCTATTTCTCCTACTAGTGCCATAAATGCCTTCTCATATATGTTCTCTCCTTCTTCCATTTTCCTTGAAGCATTGATGTTATGCTTGCTTGTATAGCTTGCCATGCGGGATTTATGGTAAACAGCATCAGCTGCAATGAGGTCTTCTTCAATTTTGGCAAGCATAGAAATGTCCTTCCGAGCTTGTGCTGCTTGATCGAGATTACTCTGATACGTAGTTGTTTGTACCTTATGTATGCTGTCCCTCTTTCGCGCGTTGCATATTAAACACATTGAAAAATCTGTAAGCTTGGATGTTTGAGCTCGTGTGCGAACACTTTGTTCTTCAGTACCACGTGATGCAGAATCATGCGTGCTACATTTTGTACTAACATCAGAAATGTTTTTCTTACTCGTATATGATTGATAACAGCTACGATTATATGTAACAGACATACTGTGTAATTTTGTAAGGTCAACAAACTCAGATTCAAGTCTTTGTAAAAGGTCATCCTGCCGTAACAATGCTGTTGACAGTAATATTTCAATACCCACTTTTGTGGGTACAACCAATTTTTCTTTACGACTCTGCTGACATATAACATTTCTCCCAATTTGTTGACAGCCTCTGTTTCTTCGCCTGTACAAATTTTAATGGACTTGAGTCAGGTTCTGCCATGCTTTTGATATAGGTGAGCGTCTGAAATAAAAATAATAATCAAACTATGGTTTTCAACAATACCACACATTTGCACAATATTTGTCACAGCACACATTTGTCTTATTCTAATATTGTGATGATAAAAGAAGGAAGTAAATTTAAAAATGGGCCCAACCTATAACAATACATGATTGTGTTACGTTTTCTATAATGTGATAATTCAATTATGTATCTAGATAGTAAACACTTATAATAAACAGTATAAGTTGATTAGTTAGCAGTATTTATTTTCGAAACTAAAACAAATTATCGTCTGGATAAAGTTTCAAGTATTTTCTAGGTGTTTGTTTATATTGGCGTTTCTATGGCAACCGCACATAAAAAACTGAGGACAACACTTACAAATGTATTCACTGAACACTAAGGACTAATAAAAAACATTACAACTTTCTGTACAAGGGGGGAATTAAAATTGTTTAAATCGGGGTCTGGCCGCTCGCCTATTAAAATTCGATGTAAGGAACTTCTTTAAATGTTTAATTCCTGGCTGCGTCGTCGGACTGATGTGGATTTTCCTCAACGCTTTCACGAACCATCTCAACCCAAGTTGGACTTCGGCTTGTCCGAGGACGCCCGGTCCGTGGTTCGTCTCCCTGACCCTTTCCCATATGAAATTTAGCGACGTACCGTCGAATAGCTCGATCAGAAGGAGCAGAACGTGTGTTGAATTTTAATCGAAAAGCTCTTTGAGCGGCAATGATGGAAGAGTTGTTTGTCAAATAAAGTTCCACAATAGCTACTCTTTGCACTGTCCAGGATTCCATTTTCATTAATCGCAGCAAGGGTAATTTAATTGAAAAAGAAAAATAAATTAAAAAAAAATAAAAAAAATATAGCCAAATAAAACCCCTCCAAGACTTCTGGGACACCCTGTATAAAAACAGTGCCGTAAGTAGGCATTTTTGCGCCCTGAGCAAATTCCACGACCTGCACCCCTGTATTTATTTATTGATTTATTTATTTATTTACATTTAATATTGAACATGGATTCAGATGTTATTTTGTCTTACAACAAAGACAGAGCAAAAACCTTATATATATATATATATGCGGTTTATGAATGAAAAAACAATGATTTGATGCATATAAAATTTTAATAACATTATAACATTACCAGATTGATGGGTATCTGTAGGTTTCATACGTCACTGCTTAGAATATCTTCCAATTGGCAAATGGACGTCAGCTGAATGGATACTACTGGTATGGCATTGTTATATCCGGAGCAAATGCTATTTCTAGATCAGCAACACTGATATAGTAATAAACAGTCACTGAGAGAAATATTATTTAGAAACGAAGAATGTTTTGTATTGAGGCAGCAGCATAAATGCATATAATTGTTTTGTATTAATAAGTTCAATGTTACAACTTAAAGTGTTGAACCACTGCAGCTGTGAGCCTATGACTGTTGGAGGTCTCTCACTTCAAAGGAGAGAATTACAGAAAATAAAACTATTACAGTGATTCATATCAATAAACATAGAGCTATTTAAACGATGATATTTGACAATTTTGCAAAGGTATTACACATTCATAATTACCATTGTATTTGAGAGAGATTTTATATATGAACACAACAAATTTAATATCTTGTCCAGCCACCATTGTTGTCTATAACTTCCTGTAGTCGATGTTGTACAGAAGCAACTTAATTATATACCAACTGTTGATTCCTCCTCAGCACCTCCCACTCACCTAAATGTGTGTTGTAAAAGCTGGTCCGTTGTTCGTTCCTCCGCTGGTTCCCACACATTTACAATATTGGCCCATAAATTCTCGATGGGATTCATATCACAGCCCTTACTTGGCCAATCCAGAAGGTCGATATTTCTTTGTTCAGAGAACCAGCATGTGACGATCCGTGCTTTGTGAATTGGGGACCTGTCTTGCATAAAAATGATTCGCTCAGGAAATGGCAGAGCATATGCACACACGAAGGAAGCATAACCTTTTCGAAAATTTCTATATACTGGTCTGCAGTAAACTTCCATTCTATTTTGGTGAGTTCTCCTACACCATACAGAAGAATCTATCCCCACATGTTCCAGGTGACATGACCACTACGTGCTTCCTCATAGAGTGCTCTTGAGTATATCGAGTATTAATCCTCCTCCAACAATGAAGACAGCCATGGGATGTGGAGGAAAAAGTCTTTTCGTCGGTAAATATCACTCGGCTCCAGAAGTCAAGTCCTTTGTCAATATGTTGCTGAGCACATCGAAGTCTATTTTCTCGATGTTGTTGATTTAACTTCTTGATAGCCGGGGTCCGATGTGTAACCCAGTTTCATGTAGCCGCCGCCTTACTGTCACTGCTGAAACATCAAGCTGCAATTGTTCCCTTATGGCAACAGCATTGGTGAAGGGATGGGCTTCGGTAACATCGCAGATCCTCCGATCATCCGCAGCAGTTGTCAGTCGATGTTTCTCTGTTTATAAACAGTGTTCCTAGAAATTTCAAATTCTCTTACAATTTGAGTTGGAGACAGCCCACTTTCCTTCATGCTGATGATTCTTCCCCTTTCAGCAATTTTCTGATGATGATAATCCATTCTGCAGAGTAGTTGCTTTGATGAAATTTAGGAATAGTGTGAGCTTATTCTCAGTCACCATACCTGTTAACACCTCTGTCATGACATCATGTGGTGTCACGTGATATGTTAAAAGTCAGGTGGAATTGTTGGAATGCGGAAACAGTTTGGAAAATGGTCATTAAGCTACTACACCAGCGGTTCCCAAACTCTTTTTGTGATTACCCCTTTTGGTTAATCGCTAAATGGAAATTACCCCCCTGCAAAAAACATAGGAAACTTCATTTTACTGAGCATGAGAATAATTATTCAAATTTTATAAACATAATACTCGTATTTTTCTATATATACAGTGCCTTATGTATAAGTTAAACACATATGATATTGGTTGTTCGAATGGCTACAACATTACATAAGAAGCAAGCAAAACGCGTCACCATCAAATACTAGTCTACAGCGAGGGATGCAACTGCTTCTGCTGAATTAACGCCTGAATTCTGGATTCAGTTTTGCTCAAGGCGCAGCGTAAATCGCTTCAATGTGCAGCCGATTTCGCAGTTTGTTCTTTATGACCATCATTGCTGAAAAGCCTGCCTCACAACGATAACTTGTCGCAAAAGGCACCAGCACTTTCTTTGCCTCTTCAGCAAGCAAAGGATACTCTCCATCCACTTTTGCCCAAATTTTTTCGATTTTTTTCTCTGCAAACTCAAACTTCAGAATAAGATCGCCACATTTTCAGAAATTCTTTCAGTTCAGGTGAGTCACTGCTTTTCAGGGCGTAATGAATGGCCTCTTTTTTTAGATAGCATGGCTGCGTATTAAATATGTACTAATTCATTTAATGTCCTTATTAAGGATTTTGATCGTGGATTTGACATACATTGCCTAGACAGAATCTAGATTGAACTAGGTTCTGTAGGTAGAAATTTAATTTTTAGCTTTTTTTTAGCCCACGCGTTTTTATGAACACACCATGTCAGTCTCGGAAAGTCTATAATTCTTCTCGTGGTGTAGCCGTTCGTCTTTTGTAAAACTGCGACCACGAACTAAACAGTTAAGCGGTCTAACTCGATAACACAATTTTTTCGCAAAACGAACATTAAAAAAACAATTTTTAGGAATTCCTTTTTACCCCTGGGAAATGTCAAAATTACACTTTGGGACCCGCTGTGCTACACGGACGATCACATACTTACAAAGTCTAGCATATATCTGTGGCAGTGTTTTTCAACCTTTTCTAGGTCGAGGGACCCTGTAAGCAACATGTAAGATATTGTGGAACACAGATATTCTCGGTCCAATTTATTCCCCTTCGTTTTGTAAGCAAGATGATGGAAAACTATGTAATAAACCAATTATATACATGTGGTTACGAACAAATATGATACATTATTTACTCCTTGTTACAAAATACCCCTTTATTTCCATTCTAACCTAGTTCCGTCTATATATTCTGAACTACTGGGCTTCAGTATGCTATGTTAAATATTTATTACACAACATATCAAAACCCTTAATGTTTTTTCGCTAAACCTCAATAGAAAACAATGACGTATGGGCTTGTGGATATTTTCGTTCATCTATCATTCAGTTGACAATTCTAACGACGCTTTAGGTAAAACCATAATATGGAAAACTCGGGTAGTACTCTTGCATGTGTGTGTGAGACACACGACGATGGAATAGGCTTCCTTTTAAGCTGATAACTACCATTTACGTGTTAAGTTGTATTCAACCAATATGCAGAGCTGTGCTTAGCGCCGCTAAGTTCTCATTAGCGATTTTACAAGTGCCGCTATTTTTATAAAACGTTAGCGAAACAGCCAGCGCCGCTATATTTTTCAGGCAAATCAACCGCTAATCGCTATTTTTGTAAAAAATATTTGTAAGATCTGTCACCAACTCGGCTGTTGTCACGAGTTCATACCAATACTAAGTCACTATTTACACGCGACGTTTTTTCACGACAGTCGCCGAAATAGGAGCTGTTTCTGTTTCCACGACTCACAGCTGAAACACGATTGGCTGTGTTAGTCACGTGATCATCAGTATGGTTCGTATTGAGCTTCGGAACATTATCAATTCAGCCGTCATGGTAGATATTGGCTTGCATAATTTCATACCACTCATTATATAAGTGCTCTCAACTTGTTACAGAGTGACACTATGGCCTACATGGGACTGCTCCTTCCAACCCTGACAGCGTGTAAAACAAAACTGAAAGCTTTAGAGCTTCACTCCCTTCAGATTTGTAGTCCACTCTTAGCTGCTCTAAACAATGTCATTGAGAAACGCTTCGAAACATTATTCAATAATGGAGATAACATACTTGCAGCGGCTATCCACCCCTCCTTCAAATTGGACTGGATCTTATCTAATGAAGAGAAAGAATCAGTGAAACAACAGATGATCAAAAAGTTGTCAGAAAAATTTTTCTCTGAAGAAGGAACAACATCAGATGCACCCCATTCAAGTACGGACACACACGAAGGTGATTATTTCTTTTGCTTTAAACCGGCGAAGACTGCTAGCGGCTCCACAACACAGCATAGTGCAGAACAAATCTCACTATTCTTGAACAAAACTGTACCAAACCGTAATATGATAGATAGTTCATATTTCCCTTCCAAAGTAGTCAAATCTATTTTCATTCAGTTAAACACACCTATTCCATCCAGCACAGCTGTTGAGAGGATTTTCTCGACTGGAAAAGATATTTTGAAGCCAAAACGAGCCTGCTTGACTGACTATAACCTTGAGAAGTTGTTGCTACTGAAACTTAATAAAACAACATAGCACAATATCTAGAAGAAATGTAAAGAATTGCTGATTTACTATTTGGTATTTCCCAAATAACCATAGAGCGACTGTGTTTATTTTTCTTTACTATTGTCGTAGCACTTCCTTGTGATTTATGACATATATTGAGCAGGAAGAATTGAACTTTGGATTAAATATTTCCCGTTATAACTAAGTCTTTTTTAGTTTTATAAATAGATATTACACACACACACACACACACACACACACATATATATATAATATATTATATATATATATATATATATGATACACAGACAGTGCATGGAACAAGGAACTCTTCTGGGATAATTAAATCCACTATAGTCCGAATAAGTAATGGTAAATGACAAATACCATAGTTTTTCTTTTCATGATGCTAGCCCGACGTGGGCAACGGGTCACTCGCAAAGAGGTCCCATAAATATAGCTTCCCTCACCAGCTATCTGCAAAGCAGACAGGATCCAGCTTTGGGACATGGATCTAGGGTTTAAAGCAGCCTAGCCCTACTACATTTAGAACCTCAATATAAGCAAAAGACTCGCTGCCTTCACGTCAGATTGAATTGGTTTTTGGCTAAAAATATAATAGTTACCCCTTTTTCTTTGATGTATTCAATCTGACGTGAAGGCAGCGAGTCTTTTGCTTATATTGAGGTTCTAAATGTAGCAGGGCTAGGCTGCTTTAAACCCTAGATCCATGTCCCAAAGTTGGATCCTGTCTGCTTTGTAGATAGCTGGTGAGGGAAGCTATATTTATGGGACCTCTTTGCGAGTGACCCGTTGCCCACGTCGGGCTAGCATCATGAAAAAGAAAAACTATGGTATTTGTCATTTACCATTACTTATTCGGACTATAGTGGATTTAATTATCCCAGAAGAGTTCCTTGTTCCATGCACTGTCTGTGTGTATCATAAAAAACTCAGGGGACTATTCTGAGTTCATTCCCATATATATATATATATTAGCGGAAATATTAGCGATAAATCTAATGTCGCTAGATTTCTAAAAGCTTACCGTCAGCGATAGCGCCGCTAGATTTATAGACTATTAGCGTTTAGCGACAGCAGCGCTGGTTATATCAGTTAGCGCGCCCAGCTCTGCCAATATGTCTTATCTGGGAGATGGTAAATTGAACATGCTGGCAATGTTTAACACGTGTTGTTGCATTGCATGTTATGCGTTACAGTGTTTATTCATTGAAATGTCAGTTAAATAGAGGATTACAGGCTTGCCGATATCATGAACATTGTCATCACGTATTTATAAAATATACAAGAAAATTGTTTTATTCACGTCATTGACATTCCCTTTGTGAATATATTATATATCCCCTTTTTGAATTTGTATTTAATTATTCATTTATGTTTCCTTAATAATATGTAAACCAGAGTGATGAATGGAAATAATTATGTTCGAAAGACATTTGGCAATGAGTCAAGAGCTTGTACGTCACATCAGCAGCACCACCCCCTGTCCCCACTGTCACCCGCGTCTACACCACCATTAACTACATCACGGCTAGCCAAACACTGTTACCGTCATACAGGCGCGTATTTACAGATGTGGCAAATTTTAGAGGGCGGCAAAATTTTGAGGGCGGCAAAATTTTGAGGGCAGTAAAATTCTGGAGGAAATGTCGTAACAAGAAAGCACTTTTTAGGTAGGGAAAAAATCCAAAATTTCTGGTATTTTTTTTAGCTAAAAAAAACGGAGAAAAGTTAGTACCATTTAAAAAAAAATCTCATTATGTTTGAACGAAGTCGATTTCAAAGTCGGTCCTTGGCCTTAATATAGTTTATTAATTTTAATAGGCTAATTATTTTTATTTTATTTCAGATTTATTGTTTACACTTTACAGAGTATCAAGCCAAAAATTGGCCAATTATTTTGTTTAAGGTTTTCTCTAAAATTGAATTTATATTTTTTCTATTTTGCAACTTTGAACTTTGAAACTGGACAACATTTAAAATTTAAAGACAAGATTGTGTTTATCTCAGTTTAGTACAGTAATGGTATTTATACAAGGTAAGAAGAAGGTAGTTTTTAAGACAATTTTGAATTTTTGACGTTAACTTAACTGTCTATATGTAGTTAGCTGTTAGAGACCTACTCAGGCTGGCTGAGCTATTTTTTTAAAATATATAATTATAATATATTTTACTAATTTTAATAATATATTTCTATTTTAAAATATATTATTTATGTTTTTAATTAATTTCAGATGTATTTCTTTTTTCAGATGAGTGATTGGAGAAAAAGAGTAAGCGGCTCTGAGTATAAGAAGAGAGCTCTGGAGAAAGCTGAAAAACAACGAGATGTCATTGACAAAACTGCGAAAATTGATACTTTCTTCAAGAAATCTGATATAAAGAGCAAAAATGTTGAAACAAATCCGAATGTTCTTTTAAAAGAATTACAATGTACCAAGATTAGGAGTTTCCAAGAAGATCAAAATATTAATGAAGGTCCTAGTAATTTTAGGTTATCTGGTAGAGAAGTTCAAGAATCCTGCCTACCCTATACTAAGTTTTGTGATATAGGTAGCATAACAACTACCTCCAGCAATACTTCCATTGGACAAGACCCAGCATTATGGGAAGTTAATGATGCTACACGTCATTATGTGTCAGAGCATGGCATAAATCAGGACCTAGAAAACATGAACTTTTCTCAATCAAAGAGACGTATGGGTGAAGGATTCAGATATTTTTGTAAAACCTTTTTTGAAACACAGCTTGTCAACGGAGAGAAGGTGAAGAGAACATTTTAATGTATTCGGAGAGCACAGGCTCAATTTTCTGCGTTCCATGTCAATTATTTGGTGGAACTACTAAAATTGGTAAAGAAAGATTTGATGACTGGAAGCATGGCAGTGAAACATTAACAAGCCATGAAAATTCCTCTGAACATAAGTCATGTGTGTTAGCTATGAAAATGAGAAGTTCAACTCTCGGAAGAATTGACAGGCAACTTTTCTATCAAATTGATGAGAAGTAGTATTGGAGGAATGTTTTACAACTAGTTGTTGCAGTGGTTTACCTTTTAGGGGCCACATTGAGAAATTTGGTCTGTCCACAGTGGAAACTTTATATTGGCTTTGGAACTTATTGCTGAATTTGACCCCTTTCTGGCGGAACATATTGCAAAATACAAAAATCCAGGAAAAGGTCATACCTCATACTTGTCTTCGTTTGCATGTGAGCAATTCATCAAACTAATGGCTGACAAAGTTACCAAACAAATAACTGAGGAAGTGAAATGTGCGAAGTACTATTCCATTATTGTGGACTCCACCCCAGACATATCACATGTCGATGAACTTGTAGTTATTCTGAGATACATAAAAGAAGATGGGCATCCCGTATGATAACGCTCCCAACATGTCAGAGACTTACTCTGGCTTGCAAGCCAGAATAAAAGAAGCGTCCCCAGTAGCAGTTTACGTACCCTGCTCTGCACACTCATTAAATTTGATTGGACAGTGTGCAACAAGTTGCTGTAAGGAAACCATTGATTTTTTCGCACTTCTCCAAAATCTTTACGTGTTCTTCACTGCCTCCACTCACCGTTGGGAAATACTACAAAATCATTTTACCAAGTCTGAAAATGTAACGCTAAAGAGCTTATCAGACACTCGATGGTCAGCCCGCGAAGAAGCGTGTAGGAGTCTCAATAAAGACTGGGAAGAGGTTATAGAGGCACTTACAGTACGTCCATTGAAGAAGATGAATCAGAAAAGCCTTGCACAATGCACACGCAGTGAAGCATCAGGCTTCCTCAATCAACTGCAACGCCTTGAAACTACAATTCTTTCTTTAATGTGGGGTGACGTTCTGGAAAGGTTCAATGCTACTAGTAAACAGCTCCAAGCAGTTAACATTGATCTTGGTGTCGTAGCAGAACTGTATGCATCATTCACATTCTATGTAAAAGATGCAACAGACAACTTCGACTTTTATGAAGAAGCAGCAATTAAGAAATCATCTATCCGCGAATATGATAAGTTACAAAGAAAAGAAAAAAGAAAAGAAAACTTCGAGTCGACGAAACTCGCGAAGGCGAGATAGAATTAGATGGACGGAGGGACTTCTTCATTAATACTTATCTTGTGGTACTTGACAGATTATCGTCGGAATTAAACCGTCGCAAAGATGTGTATGAAAACCTCCATGCACGGTTTGCATTTTTTACAAAAGTCACCACCTTGAATTCGACAGGTATAACTGCCAATGCTATTAAGCTTTGGGAATTTTACAAGGATGACTTGACGGAAGCATTTCTTAATGAGTGTCTTCATTTCCGTGGGTTTCTTCTGAATTTGGAGAAAACTCCTACGAGCATTCTTGAGATGAGTGAGATGATCCAAGCAAAAGGATTAAAAGAAGTTTACCCATATGTTGATATTGCGCTCAGGATCTTCCTACGTACGCCGGCTTCCAACTGTTCTGCCGAAAGATCTTTTTCTGTACTGCAACGACTAAAGAACTACCTACGGTCAGCGATGTCAGAAAATCGTCTCGACTCTTTAGCTATCCTTAGTATTGAATCGGAACTCACGAGAGCTCTTAGCTATACAGATCTTATTGACTCCTTCGCTGCTCAGCAATTTCGGCGAAAATTGCTTTGAGTATTCTACAACGGTCGATTTCGTAACTAAACATAAAGATCGTAAAGATAAGCTACAATGCATTTCTGTTCACACATTTAAGGGGTTGTTATATATATATATATATATATATATATATATATATATATATATATATATATATATATATATATACACATAGACCGTGCATGGAACAAGGAACTCTTCTAGGATAATTAAATCCTCTGTAGTCCGAATAAGTAATGGTAAATGACAAATACCATAGTTTTTCTTTTTCATGATGCTAGCCCGACGTGGGTAACGGGTCACTGGCAAAGAGGTCCCAAAAATATAGCTTCCCTCACCAGCTATCTGCAAAGCAGATAGGATCCAGCTTTGGGACAGGATCTAGGGTTTAAAGCAGCCTAGCCCAGCTACATTTAGAACCTCAATATAAGCAAAAGACTCGCTGCCTTCACTTAAGATTGAATACATCAAAGAAAAAGGGGTAACTATTATATTTTTAGCCAAAAACCAAAACTTAAACCTCAACTGGCAGAATTGAGCGTCCACTTTTCAAGGCATGTCCGTCCCTGAGGTTTTTTATGATACACACAGACCGTGCATGGAACAAGGAACTCTTCTAGGATAATTAAATCCTCTATAGTCCGAATAAGTAATGGTAAATGACAAATACCATAGTTTTTCTTTTTCATGATGCTAGCCCGACGTGGGCAACGGGTCACTCGCAAAGAGGTTTTTGGCTAAAAAAATAATAGTTACCCCTTTTTCTTTGATGTATTCAATCTCACGTGAAGGCAGCGAGTCTTTTGCTTGTATTGAGGTTCTAAATGTAGCTGGGCTAGGCTGCTTTAAACCCTAAATCCTGTCCCAAAGCTGGATCCTATCTGCTTTGCAGATATCTGGTGAGGGAAACTATATTTTTGGGATCTCTTTGCGAGTGACCCGTTGCCCACGTCGGGCTAGCATCGTGAAAAAGAAAAACTATGGTATTTGTCATTTACCATTACTTATTCGGACTATAGAGGATTTAATTATCCTAGAAGAGTTCCTTGTTCCATGCACGGTCTGTGTGTATCATAAAAAACCTCAGGGAACCATTCTGAGTTAATTCCCATATATATATATATATATATATATATATATATATATATATATATATATATATATATATATATATATATATATATTATGATTGATATAAAAATATCTTAAATGTTAAGATATATTTTGCTAGAGTAAATGCCTAAACCATTTGACTGCATTTTACTGAAAACCCTTATATCAAATAACTATTTATTGCTAAATGGTAACTTCGTCAGTGTCCGAAGGGCGGCTAAATAAGTATGGCCCTTGGCGCCAGGAAACCTAAATCTGCCCCTGCCGTTATATCTATATTATATATTAATAAAGGGCAGGAATAATGTCTAGTCATTCACACACACACTGGCCAAACACCATGTGCCAACCAACCAATCAGTCCGCACTCACTAAACCTCAGATTCATTCATAAAATGTTTCAACCGTTTGTAGTAGCTACACACAACAAATATATGCCAGGTGTCCCTATCTGTTCTCAAGAGTGTTCTAAGAATAATGATCGCAACTGTACCAGAGAGCAGGCTTCACAATGCCTCATACCAGTTTTGTCCTTCTTCCCATAACTTGAACTTTTTTAATTGAATATACCGTGTGATTACAAGTGATCTTCCCGATTTTAAAAATTTATTAAGAAAAACTAACAAAGCTACAGCGAAAACCAAGATATACAAATAAAGAACTCAAAAAGGTTTATTTAGAAGCTTTTGAAGTTCAATATGAGCTCCTTTTGTGGTTCTGCAGACATAAAAATGGTATTCTGTTTCTCACCATACATTTTGTAGCATATCATACTGAACTTTTCTAACAACCTCACGTATCCTTTCCTTCAATTGTTCTAAAGTTGTTGCTATGAGCCGGCCAAGGAATGGGCCCAGTAGTATGGTATAAAAAATGTCGAGTGCAAATGCAATTGCGTGCAACATGATCAAGAGTGCCAAGGCCATGCAAGAGTGCCAGTGTCATGGGGAGGAGGGGGTTGACCCTCCAAAGGGGGGTGTGGGGTAACCTAACCTTAACATGTAAGTATTTGTATTTTTGTGTTCCCGCATGTAAGTTTAATTTTATTTTATATATATACATGCACACACACACGCACAGCACAGTTTAAGTTATTATATTAGAAGTAAAAGAACTGGACCTAACCATTATGAACATGAGAACATCTACAGACCACCAAACACCACAAAACGTGAATTCCAATTTGCTACAAATGAAATAGAAAACATATTGAAATTACTTGAAACTCCAGCAACAAATATTCCAATTTTCGGAGATTTTAATTTCCCATTCATATCATGGAAGAAAAATGACGAAGTTATATATGTCGAGAAGTTTCATGGCAACATCACTAAAGATGATAGAACCCAAGCAACAATGCTATTATATATTATGGCTAGGCATCGACCAGTGGTTGTTAAAAAAATGGAGCGTTTTCCAAATAGAAACTTCCCGGCTGCTCGAGAAGTTACGTGTGTTCGCGATTTATCCCGACGTTTCTAGAAATTTCCATGACTCATTACCGCTCTATATAAAGCGAGCCCGTAACCATCGCGGCGTCATTTCTTCAGTGTGAATAAGTTCAAGTGTGTAATAATTTTTTTGTAAATTTATTAACTACTAGTATAAATTTATTCGCTTTTGCTTTAGTGAGAATGACAATGCCAAGCATTGTGTGGAAGTTCTTCACTGCTTCAAGCACTAATGGAAAACAGGTGATCTGCAATTTGTACGGTGTCTCTGTCTCTCGTGGAGGAACAAGCGCAAGTACCTTCTCTACATCGAACCCGAGGAGTCACCTTATCAACAAGCACAAGACTGAGTTTGATGAAGCCAATAAGAGTCAATATACAACTTCTGCTACTAATTCTGGTGAGTAGATTCATGAAAATCTGTAAAGTGATTCTTCAAACATTCTCAGAGAGAATTCGCAGTTGCTCAAAGCCACAACATCCTAGTGGCCCCAAAAATAATGAATTCAATAAAAACTTAGGAAGTCTAAATATTTGTTGTTTTTTAATGTATGTTTCGGGTCCCTAAATTTTAGCCTGCCCAAGTCTCCCTGAAAATGCCGTTTTCTATTTGTTTATAATTTCCCCCCCCCCCCCCCCCCATCAGAATTAAGATACAACTAAAGTAAATTTAATTCTCTTTGTTAACTTACTTAGCTTCTTTTTATTAAAAAATATTAAATATATAAAACTTTACATATAAATATTTCTGTATTAAAATTATTTTCTTATCTATCTATATATATACATATATATGAAAATTATTTCACGAAAGTAACACGTGAAAAATATTTATGATGACTAACACCACGAAGGAAAGGAAACAGAGTGGTGCTCAAGCGCTTTCGTCTAATGACATCCTCAGGAACATTGAAGTAAATAAAGAGTACAAGACTATATATAGGTTACAAAAAAAAATATATATATAGTAAATAAAGAACTAAAAATTGTGGGAGGAGCATACCCATTTGTAAGGAAAACTACCAATTTTAGCACTTTGACCGAATTCAACACAAGCTCAAATGGATTGTTTACAACCAACTTTATAGATAATGCCTAAATGATATATAGGTCACAAAAAAAATAAAAAAATAATAAAGAAATAAAATAAAAATAAATTGAAAAATAAAAATTGTAAGAGGAGCAAACAAATTTATAAGGGAGCATTACCAAAGGTTTAGCACTCTGCCCTTCTTGTTTAAATCCGTTCTGAACGAATTCAAAACAACAGGATCGAGTTGAAAAAGACCTTTGCTCATATTAAAGTTATTTGTAAGTTGGATAATGGCAGACTCAAGAATATTTCTATTAGCAATGTTGCTAGAGTGAAACAAAACTGAAGCATTATTCCAATCAATACAATGGGATAACTCTGACAAATGGACAAAAAGGGCACTGGACGACTGTCCCGTTCTAACTGAATATTGATGCTGTTTTACACGCGTGTGCAAATCCTTTCCTGTCCGCCCAATGTAAAAGGAATCACATTGTTTACACCCAAGTTTATAGATAATGCCTTTTTTACTATGATATTTTTCACAATATTGTTATATGAAAATACTAGATTAATATCCAAAAAAAATTTTTTTAATAATAACACTCGCACTTTGTCAAAGAATATTTGAGTACTTCCATTTTTCCCGGGCTTTTTAGGCATTGCTAATGTACTTAAATTTTTGGATATTAATGTAGTATTTTCATATAACAATATTGTGAAAAATATCATAGTAAAAAATAGCCCCACCAATAATTCAGGGATTATCTATAAAATTGGGTGTAAACAAGTGATTCCTTTTACATTGGTCAGACGGGAAAGGATTTGCACACGCGTGTAAAACAGCATCAATATTCCGTTAGAACGGGACAGTCGTCCAGTGCCCTTTTTGTCCATTTGTCAGAGTTATCCCATTGTATTGATTGGAATAATGCTTCAGTTTTGTTTCACTCGAGCAACATTGTTAATAGAAATATTCTTGAGTCTGCTATTATTTAACTTACAAATAACTTTAACATGAGCAAAGATCTTTTTCAACTCGATCCTGTTGTTTTGAATTCGTTCAGAACGGATTTAAACAAGAAGGGCAGAGTGCTAAACCTTTGGTAATGCTCCCTTATAAATTTGTATGCTCTTCTTACAGTTTTTATTTTTCAATTTATTTTTATTTTATTTCTTTATTATTTATTTATTTTTTTTGTGACCTATATATCATTTAGGCATTATCTATAAAGTTGGTTGTAAACAATCCATTTGAGCTTGTGTTGAATTCGGGCAAAGTGCTAAAATTGGTAGTTTTCCTTACAAATGGGTATGCTCCTCCCACAATTTTTATTTCTTTATTTACTATATATATATATATATTTTTTTTTTGTAACATATATAGTCTTGTACTTTTTATTTACTTCAGCGTTCCTGAGGATGTCATTAGACGAAAGCGCTTGAGCACCACTCTGTTTCCTTTCCTTCGTGGTTTTATTCATCATATATATATATATATATATATATATTTTTTTTTTATTTATTTATTTATTTTTTTTCTCTCTAGGAGACATGCCTGGAACTTCCGCCACGGCTACTCAATCCATTAAGGTCGCGTTTTCCAAATGCATTCCATATGCTCATAATGACCGAAAGAAGATTGATCTTGACCGGAAGGTGGCAGAGATGATCTGCATCGACCGTCAGCCCTTCGCATGTGTCGAACGGGTAGGATTTAGGCGACTACTTCAGGCTGCCGATCCGAAGTACACGATTCCTTCTGAGAAGTTTTTCAGGACGAACCTTATTCCAGACATGGCAGGCAAGGTGAAGGGCAAGATCGAGGAATTGATGTCACAAATGAAGGAAGAGAAGAAATTCTCCTTCACCACGGACATATGGAGCAGTCGAGCAAGTGACTCATATATAAGCTTGACCTGTCACTTCGTCGGCCCAAACTTCGTGTGCAAAAACATCATGTTGAATGTCTTTGTCTTCAACGAGGATCATACAGAAAAAATTTCCGCCAAAGTTCAAGAAATGATTCAAAGTTGGGGATTGTCCGAAGAAGACACTTTTATGATCATGAGAGATAATGCAGCTAACATGCGAGCCGCTTTCAGACAAACAGGAATGGATAGTTTCGGTTGTTTGGCTCATACACTCCAACTGGTGATAAAGGATGGCTGCTTGAACCTCCCGAGTGTGGCTAATCTTTTGACAACGGCTCGGAAAATCGTCGGTCATTTTCGCCACTCTCCGCAAGCGACGCAGCGCCTACATCATATTCAAAGAAGACAACTTGCCTCAACTGAAGCTGATTCAAGATGTGCCAACCAGATGGAATTACACGCTGGAAATGTTGCAGCGACTCCTTTCCCAAAAGCAAGCTATCATTGAATATGACGTCGAATGGCCCCTGGAAAATACGTTGACTTCAACGCAATGGAAGCTTATGGTCAAGCTTATTGACGTGCTTGCTGTCTTCAAAACTGCAACGCTCAAAATCAGTAAGGAAAACTCGCTTTTATCAGAAGTTTTACCTACAATCAAATCTGTCAAAAGGAATCTGTGCAGCGTGCTCAGTGAATGATGCTGGTGTCAAGATTCTGAAGAGCCAGCTGGGCGATTCTCTCGAACAGAGATTTCGAGAGCATAATTCAAATGAGAAACTGCTGCTAGCCACAGCAGTTGATCCCCGATTCAAAGGAGCTGGGCTGATAGACGACGATATGCGAGAAAAGGCCAAGGAATTGTTGGGACAAGAGATACGCAGTCACATGGAGGGGGCACAACGAAAGCGTATTGGAGGTCCAATTGCCGTGAAACGCCGACGAAGTGGTCCGGTTTCTCCGTCCAAGAAAATCGCTCTTTGGGAAAACCTTTCCGATTCAGAAGGTAGCGATCTCGACGATCACGTTCGTCCTATTCTAATTGAAGAACCCCAAACGAGGGATACGGACACGAAGTTCACTGTCCCAGACGCACGAGTGGAAGCATCCCTGGACGCCTATTGGTCGCATCCTCGGATCGCTGGGGATAGGGATCCATTTATTTTCTGGCGAGAACATTCTGCTGATTTCCCGGAGATTGCCAATGTTGCTGAGAAGTGCATGAGCTGCCCCTCTGGATCAGTTGACTTTGAACGGTTTTTCTCAACGGCTGGAAATGTTATCAATGCGAAACGAGCCAACATCACCCCAATCAACGCTGAGGAACAAATCATCCTCTCCAAAAGTATGAAGTTCCTCAATTTTGATTATTGAGTGAACTGTTATATTGAGTTACACTTTTTGAATTACATATTGTTTCCATTACATGACTTTTATTTTGTGAATTTCATTTCTTCAAATATATGTTTTGAATTACAGTACATGTGTCGAATTACATTCTTTGAATCCTATTTTGATATTTTGGACAGATATCGGTATTGGCCGATACTTTGCTCTATCGGCTCCTAATTATGGAATATTACGCCCTTACCCAGGAAATCTGTGAAGCCACGAGAAAGGACAAATAACAACGAGATGATAATAATAAATAAAAAAGTAACGTACACAAAGTTCTCTGACCATAACCTCATCGATGTACAATTGAAGTTAGCACCCAGAGGTCCGAAAACGCATCCTAGAGAGGCAGATGGAATATTTGAAGGCTTAAACATAAATTCAAAGAGAGTAAATTGGGAAAACGTAAATAAAGATTTAAAGGAGGTAAATTGGGAATTGCTACTTCACGAGAAGACTCCACAAGAGATACTATTTATAATAGAGACTGAAACCAAACCTATAATACTGAAACATATTCCAGAGAGACAGGAAAGAAAACGTAGCAAGCTTGAAAGGAAAATCGGGACACCATTCAGGCAACGAATACAAACCGTCAAACATCTCCACAAATGCAGAACTGATGCAAAGAAACTCAAACTAGAGAGGAAACTTGGCGAAATAGAAATGGACCTAAAGCAAACATTTATACATAAGACAAACGAGGAGGAAAACAAGGTAGCAGAAAACATTAAAAAAAAACAAAATACTTCTACACGTTTGCGAAAAGGAAAATGCATTGTAAAGAGAGTATTGGTCCGTTGATAGACGGAGAGGCCGGATACACAACTGACCCGAAAGAAATAAGTGAACTGCTTAGGGAACAATTTAATTCTGTGTTTAGCACCCCTAAGTCCGAGATGGAAGTGGAAAACCTAGGCGAATTTTTCGACATAGATACAGATCAACCAAGAACAAATTTCGGTACAAACCTATTAATGGACTTCGAGTTCACGGAGGGAGATGTAATTACGGCCTTATCACAGATACGAGATAATTCAGCGCCAAGGCCAGACACATGGAGTGCCATGGTTCTGAGAAATATAAAAAGAGTATTGCCAAACCGCTATACTCTATGGAGGAAATCACTCGACACAGGACACATTCCACTCCCCTTAAAGAACGCGAACATTGCACCCTCTATTTAAAGGTGATAACAGAGCAATGCCCAAGAATTATCGGCCAGTGGTTCTCACCTCACACCTTATAAAGTGTTTTGAACGTATAATTAGAGGCAAAACTACCTACTACCTACAAGAAAAAGATTTATACAACCCAAATCAACATGGCTTCAGGGCGGGAAGATCATGTCAATCACAGCTACTAGACCACCAGGAGAAAATATTAGAAACATTGTGTCGGGGACAAAACATAGATGTAATATATACGGACTTTGCAAAAGCCTTCGATAAATGTGACCATGGAATCATAGCACACAAACTTAAGAATACAGGAATTACTGGAAAGCTAGGAAGGTGGATATTTAATTTCTTGACGCAAAGAACACAAAGAGTGATGGCAAACGAGTTAAATCAGAAGTCTCGGAAGTCGTGAGCTCTGTCCCACAAGGGACAATATTAGCTCCCTTGCTATTCATAATAATGATTGCAGATATTGATGCAGATGTTAAGGACAGTGTTGTATCATCCTTCGCAGATGACACAAAGATATGTAAGGAAATATTGAACGAAGGTGACATAAGAAAATTACAAAACAACATTGAAACAATATTCCAGTGGGCAGAAGACAACAATATGAAGTTCAACGAAGAAAAATTCCAACTTCTAAGATATGGTAATAGCAAGATGCTCAGAAAAAAGGGCACAAAACTATGCAAGCCAAACAGATAACACCAAATCCATAAGTCAGGGATCTTGGAGTAATAATGTCGGATGCAGAATTCAGAGAGCAGTATAAAATCAAAATTACAACTGCTAGAAAAATAATGGGAACCATCTGGAGGAGCTTCCGCAGCAGAAAAGCAAACATCATGCTCAAATTATGGAAGAGTCTAGTCCTACCAATAATTGAGTACTGCTCAGTATTCACAAGCCCATACAGAAAACGAGACATTGCGAACATTGAAGCTATACAAAGGACTTTTACGTCTAAGGTAGAGGAAACGGAAGGTGAAGACTACTGGTCTCGACTACAATCCTGGAACTCTACTCTCTCGAAACATGGCGCGAGTGGTACACAATAATATACATATGGAAAATACTTGAGGGCTCTGTCCCTAACCTTAGGAATGAAATAGAAACAAACTGGAATGAGAGAAGAGGCAGGTTTTGTACGGTCCCAGCTGCGGTGGAACAAGGGGCCATGAAAGCGAGGATGGAAAATAGCCTTAAAATACGAGGCCCAAAGCTTTTCAATGCCCTACCAAAAGAAGTGAGGAATCTCCAGCACACCGACCTGAATAACTTCAAGAACCAGCTAGACAGATTCTTGTGCAAAGTCCCTGATCATTCATGCGTGGCTGGCTACGACGGCAGGAGGAGATCAGACAGCAATTCCCTCCTTCACCAAATCCCGCAAATGTGGCGGGATATTGCAGAGGGGTCGACCGCAGGTCGATCCTGAACCGTCGTTCAAACTCATCTAAAGTATACCTAAAGTATATATATATATATACAGTGGCGGCTCCTCTATAAGAGCCATAGGGGCCGGGCCCCACCAGTAATCTCTGCACAAAAGCAAAAAATGAAATAAATTATTAAGTTTTCAAATTAGATATGTAACATTTTTTTCCTAAGTTATAGACGCTTTCTTCAACATGAGCATGAAATCTTATATCTAAAGGGCTCATTTAAATTGGCCCTATATACACTATTTTATAACACAGTATTACGAGAATTGACGCACCGCGCGGATCCTGATTTCTCCTGATTGGTTTAATATGCTGATCTTGGGGCCACGGTGAAGTGGCCCGGAAAGCTGAAAATTTTCGTTTAAATTATCGCAGTCATATTTGATTTAGAGATTGTTTACGGTGGTTTTTTTTCAATGAATAAATATTAATCTATTTAATGAACAGATGGGGGTCATTAATTCCCACAATGTAAAGATCTGTTTTTATTCATTTACAGTTCATTTTATATTTACCTTTTTCAATGTGTAATTTTAATTAGTTACACTCCAATTACATTTTCTTTGAATAGTCAAAGATTATGTCATTGAAAACGGAACAGCTGATTAGCTTTTCTTTTTATTTGAATTCAGTCTGTTTAGGAAACCGGAAGTGAATGGTATGGTAGTACTTAATTATAGTGTTCTAATCGATTTGGTGGCGAATAATATCATTAATATTTAACCAAAGTTTGTCTACCCTTACCGGTATATGATGAACAGAGTAGACGAGATATTAAAAAAGCCATTTTCCTCCTTAAAACTGGAGGAAAAATTAGAAATAAAAAGACTGGGCGTATATCAGCCTACAGACATAATAATTACACAGCGAGATGGAAAAAACAGAACATTTTCAAGCAAGTGGTTTGGTAAGAAAGAATGGCTGACGGTTAGTAGTGCAAAGAGTTCCTTATTTTGTTTTTATTGTCTATTATATGGAGGAGAAAGTTTCTGGACTAAAACTGGTTGGGGCCAGTCTAGAAATTAGAATTAGAAAACATCTTTCTGAACGAATCCAGAAACACGAATCTAGTAAATCTCATATAAACAATGCTGTCCAGTTCAGAATGTTTGGAACCACAAATACTTTATCTGTTATTAATGAGGGATATCGCCATGGCATTCAGAGACATAATGAAATTGTGGACAAAAATAGGCATGTTTTATCAAAAATAATTAACTGCTTAAAATTCTGTGGTACGCATGAGCTCTCATTACGAGGACATAATGAAGGTGAACAATCCTGCAATCGTGGAGTATTTTTAGACATGATTAGCTATACAGCTACCTTAGATAGTACGCTGAGTGACCATCTTGAAAACAACAAAGTTGCAAAAAACACATCTAAAACAATTCAAAATGATCTTTTGGAATGCATGTATGAAGTTTACATTGATGAAATAAAAAAGGCAATAGATGAAATAAGTTTTGTTTCTGTCCAAGCCGATGAAACAACAGACGTGGCTTGTAATTCACAATTTGTAATTATACTACGATATCTAAAAAACTTCGAACCTGTTGAAAGATTCATAATATTTGCTAAAGTTGGAGATAGGGCTGCAAATGGACTTACAAATGTGCTTACTGAAGAACTACAAAAATTTAATCTCAAACATAAACTCGTTGCACAGGCATATGATGGGGCGGCCGTAATGCGTGGCCTACACTGTGGTGTACATGTTCAAATGAAGAAAATTTATCCACATGCACATTACATTCACTGTTACGCACACCAGCTATTACCGTTAAAAATGTCTGCTCATCAAATAAAAATATGAAACTGTTTTTCTCGATCCTAAATGGAATTAGCACATTTTTTAATGTCTCCAAAGCGAAGTAGTCTGCTTCTTGAAATTTGCCAAACACGTATTCCTCATGTGTCCCAAACAAGATGGAATTTTCATTCCAGAGTGGTTAATAGTGTTAAAGAGAACAAAGAGGAGCTCACTGAATGTTTTGGAAGAATTCAGAATGATGAGGGTTGGGATGATAAAAGTATATGCGAGTCTATTGGATTCAAAAGGTCGCTTGAAGATGAGGAGTTTAATTTTTGGCTCTTATTCTTTTATTCTGGAATGAAACACGTAGAAATTTTATACAATGTCCTGCAAGCAAAAAAAACGACCAGTGTTACCACTGCACAGGCATTAAAAGACTTTGAATTATCTATGAGTCAATTAAGAGAAGAGGTTCCAGTCTTTATTTCGAAAGCTTTTGAAAATCATAATGAAATCCCATCACGTCCAATAAAAAAGGCAAAAAGGGATATAATTGGGACAAAAACTGATAAACTTTGTAGTTTTGCAAAAGATGCATGCACTCGCATTACTGACGAGATGAATGAGCGATTTGGGAAATCAGAAATATTTCGCTCCTTTGCTGTAATAGATCCCAAAGAATTTAATCATCATCTTAGACAATTCCCAGTTGAATACTGCAAAGTTATTGAAACTAATTATCCTATGCTAAGGGAGAAAAACTGTCTTCTGAATTAGAAATCGTGTACTCAAACAAAAGCTTTGCTAATATTTCGAGCGTTTGCGCTTTAATGCGCTTCTTATACGAAAACAAATTGCTAGATACCTTTTCTGAAGTGTCAAAATTATTGGAAATTGTCTTAGTGACGCCTGTTTCTACTGACGATTCTGAACGCTGTTTCAGTACATTGAAACGAATAAAGACATTTTTAAGAAACACGATGACACAAGATCGCCTAAATGCTTTGGCTGTCTGTTCAATACACAAAGAGTTTATATCGCAAATTCCGGACTACAATAAAAAGGTAATTTGCCAACAGAAAAAACAGAAGAGGAGAATATTTATATAAATAAACGTGAGTATACACCTTATGATAAAATATTAACTAATTTCTGTTTGTTTTTAATTTTATTTCATTCTCAACTAAGTTTATTTTACTGTTTTATAATGTGTATGTGTGTACACGCACAGAAAAGTGCAAAAATTACATGATTTACACTGATTGAACAGAATGCAGTTGCGAACTATTACCATACTTTAAAAAGCGGAAAAACCAATAATAATTGCAGTAAATTCATTGTTTGCCTCCATACATAGTGATGGGATACATAAATATTTTGATATTAAGTATATGCATTAGTCGGGCCCCACCAACTATTATGAGCACGAGCCGCCACTGTATATATATATATACACACAGTGCGTTCGAAAAGTCTCTCCGCAGTGCTATGTTACAGTATAAACGCATAGGAAATTGAAAAACTACAATGTTTTCATTGAACCATGATTTAGTGATTTTATTACATAACCTTTTGATTTTACAGCATGTGTTGAAAGTGTTTTCCACCATTTTGCAGGCACAGAGCAACTCGTCTACACTTGTTGTCAAACACTTTTTTTAAAGTGTTGGTTGACTGCGGAGAGACTTTTCGAACGCACTGTATATATACAGGGTGTATGATAAGTCACTACCTATTTTTAAATGGTTGTAGTAATTTTATTTTTGAACGGATTTTAATGAAACAAATTGTAAATGATAGATTACACTATGTTACAAAATTTTAGAAAATTTGTGTTTATTTTATTTTTTTGGTGTTTACGTTTTTGGGTGCGCTGAATTAAAAAATCGCATTAGTTTTCTCGTGATAACTCTAGTTTCTTCTGAAGAAAAGGAAAGGAAAATAAATACAGTATATTACATATTGAAAGATATATAATGTGTATATATAATGCACACAAATATGCTCACAAATCTAAACGGATAATGCTTAAAAATGTACACCAGATATAGTCGCCCATCATAGCTTCGTCCCATTTTCCCTGATATCTCTTCATGGTTTGGATATCTTGGTGAAAACGTTCACCATGTTCTTCACTTACGTCACCCAAATTTGGTCTGAAGAATTCTAAATGCGAGTCCTGATAGTGTAACTTCAGGGACATTCTACGACCTAACCTTTGGAAGTGTTTGAGTAGATTTTCTACTAGCTCTCTGTAGTTGTCGTTCTTCTTGTTACCTAAAAATCCATGGACTACAAGCCGAAATGACTGCCAAGCACATTTTTTTCAAGAGCTGTCATTTTTTCTTCTAACTCTTTAGATGCTAACATGCATGTGACTTGAGGTCCAACAAATATGCCTCCCTTCATTTTAGCTTTAGAAAGTTTGGGAAACATTGAACGTATAGGATAAAGAGCATCACTTTCAGCATCCAAAGCTTTGATAAATTGCTTGATATGCAGCTGGGGTAGCAAAATTTTGTCTGTTGGAACAAGGGCTTCGTTAAGAACATTGTGTTTGCCTGGGTTAAGCTCATTTCTCACGGGTCATTCCTTTCTGACAAAGTGCTCACCATCTGCTCTGCTGTCCCAAAGGCAGAGGAAACACGAATATTTAGTGTAACCGCCCTGTAGTCCAAGCAGGAATCCTAGCATTTTGAAGTCTCCACCTACATCCCATCTATGTTCACTGTAGTTTATTTTGTCTAGCAACTGCTTTACATTTTCATATTTTTCCTTCAATTCAACAGAATGAGCCACAGGAATAAATGGAAACATGTTTCCATTGTGTAGTAGGACGCCTTTTAAACTTCTAGTTGAACTGTCAAGAAACAAACGCCAATCAGCAGGGCTGTATTCAATTCCTATCTCAGCAAAAAGGCCATTTACATCACAGCAGTAGCAAAGAGAGCTTGATGCAAAACAGGAGTAGAAAGAAGCGAATCACAAATGCCTATTCCTGTGAAAAGAGATCTTGACACTTGGGTCCAAAAGATTCCACTCTTTAAGGCGGGACATCATAATTTCTGCATTGGTTTTCGTAAGGCTCATATCCCTGACTGGGTCGTCTATGTCTTTCTGGTTGGGGAAATGGGGTGACGTATTGGAGCTTACCTCGAAGTCAGCATCTTCATCTTTATCGGAGGATATTATAGGCATTTCTTCTATTTCCTCCATGATGAGTGGTCATCGAAGGGGTAAATCTTCATTATGGGGGACTGGGGCAATAGAAGATGAAGTATTTGGATATAGGACATTTTTTTCGACCTTTACCTCTCTTGTAGAGTGAAATGTCTACCATGCAGAAGTAGCAATCATCGTGGTGATTGGTTTGCTCCCTCCAAGTGCAAGGAATAGCAAATGGCATGCCTTTTCTGGTACCTCGCAGCCATCCTTCAAATGTGGAACGGCAGCTTCCACAGCAAAAGTGAGGTGCCCATGATTTATCGCCCATGGGCATGCCAAAGTAAGCGTGATATGCTGTACAAAACTTCGTTCCTGTGTCAATTTTGTGCTTTACTTGCTTTGGATTGATGTAATGGCCGTAAACATAACAAAATGAATCTGCAGTGTGTCTGCAGGGCCTATTGGTAACCATCACCATATAATTCTAATTCACATATCTGAAAAATACAAAAAAAAACATTTTATAAACAGAAACAAGAAACCAAATGTGGACAAATATTCAAAAATGGGCCTTAACCAATAAAAACATTACTAATAAACCCCAGTTTTGGGGACATTTTGAATTTTGTACTCGAAATTACTTTTGCTATCTCAGAAAAAATGCCTTAAAAATGGCGAAAAAGTGAGATTTCTAAATTTGACCATATCATAAAAACTATAGTTTTCTGAGCAAAACCGATGCCAAATCTGTAATCAGCATAGCCGAAACATATAGAAAAGATCGAAAAATCAAAATAAACAAAAAACTGTTGCACAATGTTATCCAATAAGGTTTAAAAAAATTAACATGACTTTCTTTTTCTAGGTGAATAATGCCTCCAGTTATGAGTTTGCAAGAGAGGGCCAAAATCGCAGCCTGTTACGAGGTTTGGGGATCAGTGATACGAGTTGAAAGGTGGTGGAGGGCTGAACAGTGAACATGGAGTTAATGCAACACTGAATGCACGAACAATCAAGAACTGCCACCAAAAGTTAATGACAACAGGCTGTGTCAAAGACAAGAAAAGATCTGGACAACCATCAACCTTGCGGACTTCTGAGAACATCGCCACAGTGAATGAGATGTTCACAAGAAGCCCCGGAAAATCAGTGCGTGCAGGTGCACGTGAAAGTGAACTGACACATTACGCAGCGCAGACAATTCTCAGAAAAGACGTGTCTTTCAAACAGTGGAAACCCCATTACGTGCATCAGCTGTTTCCTGATGACTGTGTCAGAAGGATGGAATTCGCAGAACTCTCTCTGGGTTGGAATGATGACTGGCCACAGTTGTTTGAGAAAATTCTGTGGAGTGATGAGGTAGTGTTTCACGTTGGCGCGTTCGTGAATCGACACAACTGTCATTATTGGGCAGCAGTCAACACACCCTGACCATTGTGTGGAAAAGGCTCAGGGTCGTTCAAAGGTAACAGTCTGGTATGGTATCACATCCACCACAGTTATTGGAACTTTTATTTTGAAGGACACAATGAATGGTGCAAGATACCTCGAAATGTTACAAGATCGTGTGTAGCCAGTCATCTCAATGGGAAAACATCGCAACACTTCATTTTATGCAGGATGGGGCATCCCCTCATTTCGCAAATGGTCTCTGCGCATGGCTGCACGATCATTTCCCAGGACTTCACTTCACGCCTTGTGACTTTTTCCTGCGGGGGTGGGCCAAGGGAGGAGTTTATCGCACGAAACCGAAAAACCTGGATGAACTGGAGGAGAGAATAACCAATGTTCTTACCAATATTTCTGAAAACATTTCGATCAGCAGTAGTGGACGTACCAGTTCGATTAAGGAAATGTGTTGACATTGCTGGAGCATATTTGGAAATTTAAAGTGTTGTTCATAAAACCTTATTGTTTAATGTATCATTTACAGTTTGTTTCATTAAAATCAGTTTAAAAATAAAATTACTACAACCATTTAAAGATAGGTAGTGACTTATCATACATCCTATATATATATATATATATATATATATACAGGGTGGGCCGAAAGTCTGGATCCATAGGAAAATATTTATTTTAATAAATAAATTACAACAAATGGTAAATACTTAAAATGAATATCAACTTTAACTCGTAAATGCGTATCCGTGATACTGTACAGTGGTTCGTACTCCAGTATAAACAACAAATTATAACAAATGCTCAAATTGGCGGCCTCTGACATCGAGACACTTAGAGATGGAATTTATGATTTTTAATAATTCTTCGAATTGACGTTCTCGAGATGCGTGTTTCATTTGATAATCTTCTTGTTGACTTTACTGGACTATTCGTTAAAGTTTCACATACCATTGCAGAGGTATTTTCATCAGTTGCAGTTTTTGGACGACCAGAACGCCGTCGATCATGTACACTTCCTGTTTCTTTGAAACGTTTAAACAACTTGCCCAACAGTCGCATGTGTTACTGGATGCTTATCAGGATGATTTCTATTGAATTCGGTAGCAACTTCTCTGTGTGCAGCGCCCTGTCTTGCGTACATGAGCACAAGTTCTACCCGGTCTTCTGTTGTTAGATTCGAAGCCATTTCTGGGCTGAAATAAAAAAAGTATTTGAGTATTTATACTGGAGTACGAACTACTGTACAGTATCACGGATACGCATTTACGAGTTAAAGTTGATATTCATTTTAAGTATTTACCATTTGTTGTAATTTATGTATTAAAATTAATATTTTCCTATGGATCCAGACTTTCGGCCCACCCTGTATATACAGGGTGGGCGGAATGTAGCTCCCTATTTTGGATTGGTAAAAAAATACGTATATTATCCATTTATTTCAGAAGAAATAATATGAAAAGGTAGGCATACATGGTAGGTTTTCTCTAAAATTCAATGTGGGCTCCAACTCTTTCCACCAGCTTCTGGAGCCGCCCAGGAATGGCGTCCACTGACTTTAGCAGGAACTCCGGCGGGATGGAGGACATGACTTCCCGAATTCGGTCCTCCAGTTCTTCCAATGTCCTCGGTTTGGTGCGGTAGACTTCTTCCTTTACCCACCCCCAAAGAAAGAAGTCGCACGGTTACCGCTGAAAAACGGCAGAATCGGTTCAGTGTAACGGTGTGGTGTGGTATGACCTCAGATCAGGTTGTGGGCCCGTTCCTTCTGCGCAACACCATGAATGCTGAGCGGTACCTTGCTATGTTGCGAAACGAGGTCTGGCCGGTTGTCAGCACATGGGAGAACATCGACGATCTGATATTTATGCAAGATGGCGCCCCTCCGCACTTCGCTCTTGTTGTCCGTGAGTGGCTGGATGCCCACTTCCCTGGGCGTTGGATGGGTCGTCGTGGTCCACATCAATGGCCAGCCAGGAGCCCCGACTTGACACCGTGCGACTTCTTTCTTTGGGGGTGGGTAAAGGAAGAAGTCTACCGCACCAAACCGAGGACATTGGAAGAACTGGAGGACCGAATTCGGGAAGTCATGTCCTCCATCCCGCCGGAGTTCCTGCTAAAGTCAGTGGACGCCATTCCTGGGCGGCTCCAGAAGCTGGTGGAAAGAGTTGGAGCCCACATTGAATTTTAGAGAAAACCTACCATGTATGCCTACCTTTTCACATATTATTTCTTCTGAAATAAATGGATAATATACGTATTTTTTTACCAATCCAAAATAGGGAGCTACTTTCCGCCCACCCTGTATATATATATATATATATATATATATATATATATATATATATATATGTGTGTGTGTGTGTGTGTGTTTAAAAAAGGATAATAAAACAGATATTTATTAGGGCAAGGGAGAAGAGGAAGAACCATCCGCTGGAGCGTCTTGGTGCATAATGAAATCTTCCCTTGCCATCCTGGACGGCTTTGGATCACATCCAGTTGGCTTAGATGCCCAGCCAGGCCCTCGGGACACAGCCAGTCGTATGGCGTGAGCGGCTGACAGGCTTTTGAATACAGCCAGTCCTTCAGGGCACAGACAGTCATGTTATATATATATATATATTGCGTAACTAGAGCGTCACTTCCTCACACAATAACTTCTTGAAGTAAAATGCCGGTTCCCCGCTCCTGACAGACTTTTGAATACGGCCAATTGGCACAGCCAGTCGTTTGGCTTAGATACGCAATATGTTGGTGTGTTATCCGTTCTTACTAGCTCATTATGAACCTCAGCGGTCACCAACAACGCCGCATCAATCGTCTAAGTATAGGCTTTAGGAGCCACTCCCATCAACAGCACGAAACCGCGATGGGGGCTACACCAATCGTCTAAGTACAAACTTTAGGAACCACGCCTATCTACAGTATGAAACCGAGATGGGGGCTACACTAATCGTCTAAGTATAGACTTTAGGAGCCACACCCATCAACAGCACGAAACCGTGATGTGGACCACACCAATCGTCTAAGTATAGCCTTTAGGAGCCAAACCTATCGGCAGTAACAGTTTTACAACATCGACTTACCACCACCCATTAGACCAATATGGTCTTAAAAAAATACAACAGACAATAGACGAGCTGTTAATCTCATACGGTAATAAATACGCCTATGAGTGTAACTTATATTGTATGGGCCTGCTATCCGCTCTTTCAAACAAAAACAAGCATGGTAAATAAAATTTAAGTAAAAAAATTTTTGGTATTAATATAAACAAATATAAAATTAAGATTATAAAAAAATATTAGATTAATTTTTAAATAAAACTAGATATCAATTTAGGGGTAACTTCTATTTTTCAACTAAAAATTCGAATAACAGCAAATTACACAAGCTTGTATATTCGCTTAAAATATTGTAAAAATAAATAGAATTTATGACCCAAATTTTTACGCGACGTTTTGGAATTAGATGCAAAAATAAATCACTCGAACAGCTATTTCACCTTTCTCCATTGCTCCACAATCCAGTATTCATGTCTCTTGGCCACAGATTCCTTCAAGCACTATGGCAATTCTTTCTCCATGCCTTCTGCTAACAAATTGTAATGAACAAAACTCTTTCCTTATTTGCCTTTTTAACTATTTGCTCTTTCTTCTATTTTCAGTCTTTACTCTCGTTTCCTCTTTCTCTCCTATTATAAACGAACGCGGGTAGCCCACTTGAGCCGGTGAGCGCCATTACTCTTTCGAACAACAAAGGGACCGGGATAATTACACACTTTTATTTTCTATTTACGGACTTTTTACTTATGCCGAAATACTTTAGACGAATAGGATAATGCGAGGGCGGAATTAGCGTTAACATTCAATCGTGGAGAGAGAGACAATTAATATTTTAAATAAACAATAACATACTATACGAAAAACATCTTATCAGGGCAAACCCCCGCCCGAGACTGAATTGCCAAAATTGGACATTTTACTCAGCCTCCAGCTTGGGCACATTTCAGAAGTTGCCGATTTGTATTTTTATATTTTTAATTTCAAACAAAACATTATCAATTACATACAAACCATAATTAAATTTCTTATTTAACATTATTTTCTTTTTTATTGAACAAAACATTAAATTCTTATTAGACATGATTATCTTTATTAAAAAACAAAAACGAAAAAAAAAAGAAATGTAGTTTCATTTATTAAAGGGCCTATTTGGCCGATATATTAAAAGTGCAACAGGTAAATGAGTATCTGTGCAGCTTTACCAGCCGACTTTTCACTGACACTTTTCGGTTGGGAATGGGGGACAAGAGCTGCCATTGGGGGAAGAAGTTGGGGAAAACCCTCTACAAGGGTGCCATATTATCCTACATACGGGGCGTTGAATTCTGGATTTTGTTCAGTCAGGATCACAGGTTTTTGGGCTCAAAATTTTGTAAGTATA
The DNA here is from genome assembly GCA_023014485.1 of Bathynomus jamesi. Classification (NCBI taxonomy): domain Eukaryota; kingdom Metazoa; phylum Arthropoda; class Malacostraca; order Isopoda; family Cirolanidae; genus Bathynomus; species Bathynomus jamesi. Next base: position 218,995 of record JAJOZX010000461.1, on the reverse strand, counting down.
GCTTGTCAGTTTAGTGTTAATCACAAATTACCAGAATATATCTCTCGGTGCTGTTTTATGTAATAACGTTCGCCCTTGCCCAAAAGGCTTGACATGCTTAAATAATTTAGTTATTTTAATAAACATAAACTCCAACCGGTAAGTTATTTCGTCAATCCTTAAGGTTGTCAGTGAAAAGTCGGCTGGTAAAGCTGGGTAGATACTCATTTACCTGTTGCACTCTTAACCCTCTATGGACTGAATTTTCTGTAGGGTTAAGTTATAAATGCGTGTATATGAAGGGTCAGAAATTTGTAACAGTTGTCCATATAAGGTTAATATATCGGCCAAATAGGCCCTTTAATAAATAAAACACTACAAAATTGACAACGATCATCCAGAATTTAAATCATTGATTCGTCAGAAAAACATACCTACAAAAAATAAATTTTTTGGTTATTTTCCAATCATGAAAGTTGCAAGGAAAAATTGTAAAACGTAGTTTCGTAGTATGTTGAATAAGTAGTTATATTTTATATAAATAATGTTACTTAATGATGTATCAGATTAATTATAATAAACTGTTTGAAATATTTAAGTGATAATTTTTCACTTGAGCAATTATTTTGAAAGTGAATCTGATATCTTCCGTGAATTATTCAAAAACAAGTTTTGCAATGAAATACACATAATTTAGATTATAAAAAATAGTAATTTATTCTTATAATAAGCTAGAGTTCAGTTTTAGGGGATACTTCAATATTTTCCAGCTAAAAATCCGATGATATCTCTTGAACAATGAATAGAAAATATTGCGCTCACTTACAACCAATAGCCTACTGGTATAAACTAGACTGTAACATAAAATTATATTTACCAAATGCGCAGAATAACATGCATACCTTTTAATTATCACACTTTTCGCACACGAGGTGATTAATATCGACAGATGTGATGGTAATTTATCATTGTCGTGTTTTTACCATCAGAAGTACAGTTCAACTCTTTAATAGTCACGTGTGCAGGCCAGTGATAAGCTATGAATAACGAATATACAGTCGGCTACGCCAATGCTTCCAGATTTGAGATCTATAAAATATATCGGAGATCAATTCACTAACCAAGGCCTCTAGTACCTTATTGATTGACTCACCAAGCCTAATGATAAATCTACAAAATTGCGTGTAGCACAGACACAGTTAGGTGCCTTATTGACTACAAAACAACCGGCAGGTTGGGGCCAATAATATTTTTAAACATACCCACAACAGAGCACTCCGTCAACTATGATATAAATTTTTTTAGGGAAACGACTTTTTAGCTCAGCAGTAATTTTGTATTTCATTTGAAGAAATTGTAATTGTTTCTGTACAAAATCTTCTCTCAGTAAACGGTCTACGTCTGAGTTGCTTCTAACGACGCCACCTAGACGTACATGTAATCCTGTTATGGCACCCCGTATTCCTTGTAACTTCACCATTTCACACACACACACACACACACACACACACACATATATATATATATATACACAGTAGCGGATTATAATGGGGGCAAAGGGGGCATTTGCCCCCAGCCCCAGATGCTGACCGACCCCAAGATGCTGACCGACCCCAAGAAACTATGTAAACGCTATAATCTACCGTTGAAATAATTGGTCGACCGTGAGGAAGAAAAAAAATTTCTAGATTCCGCTTCTACAAAACCTAGTTTAGTATCCCATTTATGTGAACAAAATATACATTTTCTGTAATCACATCTTTGTTTTTGTTTCGTTTTCTGTTGATCGATCCCAGTCAGCTGATGACATCACTCATGTATGATGTATCAGGTAACGAATTGTGTTTTTTTAGTGTTTTTCTAGTGACACCGGCCCGAAAATATTCATTGCCCCCGGCCCTAACAATGCTTAATCCTGCCCTATATATATATATATATATATATAATATATATATTATATATATATATATATCATCATCATCATCATCATCATCATCATCATCATCATCAATAATAATTAATAATAAATTAAACATCAAATAAACACGTCTGTGCTAAAACCCCATTCTTTATGTACAAAATTAAAGAACAGTAGATATCGGATTTTGCTGGGTGAGGGTAACATTTTTATTATCTACAGATTTAACTTATTAATTCACATTACTTTAATTAACACTTCTCTAAATTGATGGGTGTTCACAATTCCTTATAATTCTTATGACAGATGCGTCTCGTATATAAAATAGTTTTTAATATATCCAACTATGATAAAAGAAAACTGGTTGTTGAGGGTATTCCATTTTTATCCGAGTTTCTCTCCGTACATGTAATTTAGCGGCTGTTGCAACTTTCTATTTTTTCGTAATAACCCATTCTTTTCACTTTTCACTCGTACCAGTCAATCATAGCATTTACAAAATATGCATACGCAGGTACTTGTAGCAAACTGACCCAATCCTCAATCTTTACAAACTCAAGCGTACAGTTATACTTCTTTACATGAATAAACTGTTATAGCTTTATTACTTTTATATTCACAGAACTCGTATAAAACACATCATGGAGGTTTTACTTCACATAAAACATTCCACACACAACGATACACGGCAAAGACACATCAAAGCTACATTAGTTATAAAATAATACCCTGTAGTGATTTTTAAAAACACGGTCTTTACTTCTTCTCATCGCTTTCTTTTTACTATTTGCCTTTTCTTACGATTATCACTCTTTACACTCGTTTTTTCCGTCTTTATACGAACACGGGCAGACCGCTTGAGCCGGTGGACGCCATAAAAATTTCGAACAATGAAGGAACCGGGAATAATTTCACTCTATTATTACTATTCACTGACTTTTTATTTATGCCGAAACAACTGAACAAACGTAGTAAAGCGAGTGCGAACCCATCGTTAACCTTTAATCGAGGAGAGAGACAATTAACTATTCTAAATTTGCACTAACATATTGATAACAAACACCTAACGAGGACGCCCGCCCGAAGACTGAATTGCCAAAATTGGGTATTTCAGTCAGCCTCCAGCTTCGGCACACTTCGGTGTTGCCAATTAGCATTTTATATTTTTAATTTTAAACAAAACATTACTAAATTCTTATAAACAAAACATTAAATTCTTATTAGACATTATTATCTTTATTAAAAAAAATACTAATACACGACAACCCAACACAAAGTTATTTCCCATTAGTAGGCTAAAATTGATGCAATTTGTTCATCCCACATTCAATCTTTTTACCAACCATGCTTATGAGCAATTAAAATTACTCTCTATTTACAGTCTTGTAACCATTTCTAACAATTCATAATATCAATACCTTTTAACTGTATTTACTAGTTTAGTGTCTGAGTGAACACTTAATAGATCAAACAAGTTGAATAGTTATTGGCCTACCACATCACAAAGGCATAGAAACAACTTAGGCCTATTTTATTTACTCAAAGGTACTACAGGTCTATTGATTATAGATACTGATAATGATAAGTTATTGGCAGGATATAAGCCCCATAAAAATGTTTTACTTACCTTCACTTCCAAATAGACTCCGTAACTTTAATAATAAGATTCTCACTGTCAGCTGTTAGGACCTAAAGAGTATTCCAAAGATTGCTATTCTATTCATTGGTTTTGCTACATGACATAAATGAAGTTGCATTTAGTTAGAAACGAACTAAATAAATTAACGATTTTAATGATTATACGTAAGAGTCGCTTTTATATATAAAAAATCCTAAAATAAACAATGAAAGGTCATTTTTCTCACAATGCCTTCCAATCAGTGTTTTTGGCTGTAAAATGTTCTGTAGCCTATTTCCATAAGGGATTACGTATTAGAAATGTAGATCATACACTACCAAAGTTAGGTCTAGTTCAATGAACTAAATATTTATTACATTTCCTAATGCAGGAAAAGCTGTATCGTCGAGCATTTTCCTAAGTGGAAAACTCTAGTAACTGGAATTTCCAATAATCTCCCATTATCCAATCAATAATTTAAAAAGAATGTAATGTAAAAGTCCATGAAGCCATGAATAAATAAAATCTAACATCCATGCTTAAATCCCACCTTAACTGGTTGCAATGCAAACAGGACACTAATTATGATGGGTTATTCTACAATAATATAATTGTATTTTAATGATACCATTACTGAACAATACTGTATACCTATTTTAAATCATTTAATATGTACGTATGATTTAGGGTGCTAAAAATACTTTTGTATTATAGCTATCTATATCATATGGCAGAGGGCCAAAGAAAAATTTAGCAAGGTTTTTATGAGGGGGGTAGTAGGGTACTTTGTAACCAGAATTTTTGCTTATCTGACAGGTGCTGCATAATAAAACTTTTACTATATCTCAAATACTGGTACATTAAAATATTTACCATTACTACATAAACCAATTGTAATGATTTGTAATAAATTTAATAAATGGCACCGAGAGAAATGTTTGTAATGAATATTATTAATATAGGTAGCATTTTTATAAGTATTTCAAATTAAACTTTCTTTAATATACAGGGTGTCCCATAAGTCCGGCATCATCGGAGAAATTCATATTTTTCTATTTCTACAAACCATAATTTATGCTCGGGATGCCAATTTCCCGTCCACCATTCTGTTCAGCGACGAGGCTGTTTTTTATGGAAATGGTGAGGTAAATCGACAGAACACCCGCTACTGGTCTCAAAACAACCCTCACTGGTATACCTCTTCAAAATAACAAGGTGCATCTCGGGTGATGGTATGGTGTGGCATTTGGAAGGATCGCATCATAGGCCCCGTCTTTTTCGATGAACATGTCACTGGAGGCACCTACCTACGTATGCTCAAGGAAGAAGCATTTCCCAGTGTCTTGAACGAAGAAGGAAATTTCCCAACATGGTTCCAGCAAGACGGCGCTCCTGCACATTACAGCACCCAAGTAAGGGAATACCTGTACCAACAATTCCCTGGTCATTGGATAGGACGTCGAGGGCCTGTGGAATGGCCAGCTAGAAGTCGGGATCTCACGCCACTAGATTTTTATCTCTGGGGCCACTTGAAAGCGCTGGTATACGCAAAGAAAATTAGGAGTGTTGAATATGTGCGGCAGCACATTATTGACATCATTCACCGTGTGCTTGCTGACTGGGTATCACGTCTGAATTTGTGTATTGAAAACAATGGTGGACATACTGAGCACGTTCTGTAAATAAAAGCTTTTGTTTTGTCTTTTTTTTTTATTTTTCCTATGATGCCGAACTTATGGGACACCCTGTATAGCGTTTTTTATATAGTCGTTTTGGAAAGATAAATTTAAGATGTCTGTCGAAATGTAACTTCTCTGAGAATGTAACGGTTTTTATATTCTTCGTGGGTGTTTCTGTTGGGAATGGGGGAGAAGAGTTGCCCTTGGGGGAAGAAGTTGGGGAAAACCCTGTGCAAGGGTGCCATAAGACCCTACATACGAGGAGTTGAATTCTAGATTTTGTTCAGTCAGGATCACAGGTTTTTGGAGCCTTTGAAATTTTGTAAGTATAGCTTGTCAGTTTAATGTTAGTCGCAAATTACCAGAATCTCTCTCTCTCGGTGCTGTTTTATGTAATAACGTTCGCCCTTACCCTAAAGGCTTGATATCCTTAAATAATATAGTTATTTTAATAAACATAAACTCCAACCGGTGTTATTTCGTCAATCCTTAAAGATTCTGGTAATTTGCGATTAACATTAAACTGACAAGCTATACTCCAGCGGATGGTTCTTCCTCGTCTCCCTTGCCCCAATACTGTAAATACTTGTTGTTTTTTTACTTTTTTAAACACATACAATATATATCGCAAATTAAACTTAGATGCGGGAACATAAACATACAAATACACGTTAGGTTAGGTTACTCCACACCCCCTTTGGAGGGTCTACTCCCGACCCCATTTATTCATAACCCCCTCCCCCTTCATGCATACCCCTCCTTGCTGCGTGGCACTGTTGCGATTCAATATTGATAATGTTGCGTACAGTTGCATTTCTGTTCGACATTTTTTATACCATACTACCCCCCCCCCCCCACGCCCGATCCAACGATCAGACAATTGCTCATTCGGGAATGTTGTAACCTCATTGTGGAAATGGGGTGGCGCACCATCCTGCAGAAACCACACTTCAGCTTTGTCCTCTAGCAGCTGGGACATCAGCTACAGCTGTAGCATATCGCTATAAATGATAGCGTTAATTGTTTGTTCAGCAAAGAAGAATGGATCGTACACTTTCTCAGCGGTAAGAGCACAAAACACATTAACTTTAGGGCTATCTCTGAAGTGTTCAATATTATAAATAAAAATTCCCTGAAATATTCTTTATTTGTATATTTTACTTTTCGCTGTAACTTTGTTAGTTTTTTCATAATAAATGTTTAAAATCGAGAAGACCATTTGTAATCACCGGGTATACTAAACAATTGTTCCAAATGTTGCGACTGGTTCCAAGTGGTGAGACCGGGTTGAAAAAGTCGCAAGGAGACACACACACACATACACGCGCGCATCTCCGCATCTAAAAAACTAATTAACCAAATCTAATTTAACTTAACCTAACCTTAGTGCCATCGAACCGAGAAGGGCGTGGCAAATGTTTCGGGCGCAACTGAGGGCTCGAAGGGTAGTTTCTGTTAAGTCGTTAAATAGTGAGGTACTATCTAATCTAGCTTAACCTAACGAAATCTTAACTAACCTCACCTAATCAGGACCAAGGTACCATTTTTTCTTATAATAAAAAATGTTTGTAGATTTTTTTATATAAATTTTTTTAATGTTCCAAAGTACCAAAAGTGTTACCTCACAAAAATTCTACATCTGTGAATTATCACACACTCGACCTCACTTATGCCCAGTTGCCTACACTGAAACATCGTTAATCGGTCTATCAATGATGTAATGGAAGATGATGTTTTGTGGAGTGAAAGCCTAATTTAACACCGTAATTGGAAGGATCGAAGAAAAGAATTTTTCTTTCCTTCTTCCTTTTTATTTCTTCATTTTTTAGCGTCGTTCACATTTTCTTTTTGATCGACGTTGCATTTGTTGATTGGTTCGTCCTTCGACGATGAGGGGGTCATTTGTGCGTTCGTCGGATTTCTTTTGTTCGTCCCAAGTTTTGTTTTTGTTTGTAGTGTGTCCGTCCGTCCGTTCGTTCGTTGATTGGAGTCGTCGTTGCCTTTTCGGTCACCAGATAGGAATGCGATAATCGTTCTCCTTTGCATGCTTCGATTCCTCGTCGTCATGCAGCACTCGACAGAGCGCTCCCAGCCAAACGATAAAAACAGCTCAGATATATATATATATATATATATATACAGGGTGCTTCAAAAACATTTTACCACTTAGTGTTTAAAAAAAACTTGTAGCCATTTCCAGTGAATGGGGTTCACTCATTAATCACTCACACAGTCCCTGAAAAAAAACATTATTAAAAAACAAACGAATAAACACAAATATTTACATACACAAACTATAAGCGGTAAGCAATAGCATATTAGTGCCATGTAAGTGGTAACATTTTATGAAGCACCATATATACAGTATATTCGTAAATCTCAATATTATTGAGAAAGGTGATTTAATTTTCGACTCTGAGGACATTAATAATAGCGATAATTGAAAACTGTCGAGTAATAATAGAGAAATGGAACGAGAATGAGATTTAATGGGTTTATAGGAAGTAATTTCCATTTTTAAACGAATCACGTTTACACAAACTCCTTTTACACAAACGCCTTTTCCCTGAATACATTTTGTGTGCGAAGCGTCATATTATTTGTTTCCTTACGCTGCTCCCCCATCCTTTCCCCCCACCCTGCTCTGGTTGTAACGAAGGGAAATCTGCGTCGGAGGCTGCGTTGCGTGTGTGCATACCTTTTGTTATTTTTTTTTTTTACTGTACATTGCCATAAATCATCGATACTGTTCTGGTCACAGAAAATTCTTATACCCACAATTTCACTTTAATTAAGAAAACTATTTGGTAATTTACAATTTAGCAAAATTCACAGTAGCTCAGTGTGTTTGATACAGAGTTCAATATGTGAAAGTGTCGCGGTTTTGTAGGGTACCCAAACGTGTGTGTGAGTGAACGAACATAGTTGCTGTTGAGAAGTAAGTGCTGTTTGTAATTAATGTGTGTGAAAAAATGCGGTGAATGTCTTTTTCGTTTTTTTCGTAGTGGAAATTGAATGTGTGATGAGGCTCATGAGGGTGAGAAGATGTGAAAATAGAAAGGACAAATTGTTTGTAGCTTTTATTTGTCTCTCGAAAATGATGTACAGTTGGTTACAATAAAGGTTTTACATTTTCCGTCACTTACGTCACGGCATCGCGTGAACAAGTCGACATGTAGGCCTCTGTCCTCTTAATAAGAGGATAGGATAGGGGTGGGTAGGCAGTAAGCCCCTCCCTCCTCTCGCTTATCTCAAAAAGATCTCTTTTTTTTTTCCGCTTCGTCAGTGTCCGTTTGAATAGACTTTGCGGTCTCTCAAAACGGGTGTTACTCTTAGGGAATGTTTCAAGAAACGCATCAGCAGATAAAAAACAAGGGGTTTCCTCACAGTAGCTGTATACCCCAGTATGGGTATATAGTGTAGAATGCTCAGAATTACGTAGATTTAAGAGTTGAGTAGCGCGTAGAACGAAGGTCTGAATCGTTCTTCGTAATAACTAACATAATTTTTAAAGTTTGGCGGTCCACTATTCCACATTCAGTTGTGGATTGTTTCCTTACAAAAATTTAGACAGTAAATCTATTTATGAAATAACAATAAAACTGTCTATTTCGAAGACTATAACAGTTCATCTATTTTGTTTTGTTAGAATTAAAACGTACGAGATTAGAGCTCGTCACTCGCAACAAAATTGAAATGGCCGTCTGTCCTTAAATATCGTGGAACGAACAGTTTTGTGATGGAACCATCATCAGAGAGAGAGAGAGAGTTTTTTTTTCTCGTGACTATTTTTTTGTTTGAGAAGTGTTCGCTGCTTATTTCCGCCTTGCTTTCTTTTTCGTAATAAATTGATGACTCAATCGACAACTTTTGTGTCTCGCGGAGAATAATAGTCACCTTTTTATCATCATCATCATTATTACTAGTTTCTTATTTATTTAAAAGATCTGTATTTATTGAATATATATATATATATATATATATGAAAATTATTTCACGAAAGTAACACGTGAAAAATATTTATGATGAATAAAACCACGAAGGAAAGGAAACACAAAATGGTGCTCAAGCGCTTTTGTCTAATGACATCCTCAGGAACACTGAAGTACATAAAAGGGTTACAGCCTATATATAGGTTACAGAAAGAAAAAAAAAAGAATTTTTATATATATATATATATATATATATATATATATATATATATATATATATGCAATAAACGGAGAAGCAAAAATAAAAATTAAAAATTAAAGGATTATCAGAGAGGCATACAGATTTGTAAGGAAAAAATATCGATTTTTAGCACAAGATCAAATGAATTATAAAAATACAAATTTATACTGGAAATCTGCCCGGGTTTTAACACACTGCCTTTTTTGGTTAAGTTTCGATGTATATAAAAATAAAATGAAAATTAAAAGTTAAAGTAGCATACAAGTTTACCAAAGATTTAGCGTTCTACCCTTCTTATCTAAATCTGTTTTGAAGGAATTCAAAACAACAGGATCGAGTTGAAAAAGACCTTTGCTTATGTTGAAGTTATTTGAAAGTTGGATAATGGCAGACTCAAGAATATTTCTATTAACAATGTTGCTAGAGTGGAATAAAACTAAAGCATTATTCCAATCAATACAGTGGGATAACTCTGACAAATGGACAAAAAGGGCACTGGACAACTGTCCTGTTCTAACGGAATATTGATGCTGTTTTATACGTGTGTGCAAATCCTTTCCCGTCTGACCTATGTAAAAGGAATTACATTGTTTACACCCAATTTTATAGATAATGCCTGAATTATTGGTAGGGCTATTTTTTACTATGATATTTTTCACAATATTGTTTTATGAAAATACTACATTAATATCCAAAAGTTTAAGTACATTAGCAATGCCTAAAAAGCCCAGGAAAAATGAAAGTACTAAAATATTTTTTGACAAAGTACGAGTGTTATTATTGACACGATAGAAAGTTCGTTTTGCCTTGTTGAGACAAGATTCCATAAACGCAGATGGATAACACAGCTCACTTCCAATACCGTTGATTTTTTCTAATTCGGCATCGATGTATTCCGGACTGGCGATCCTAAGGGCGCGGAGAAACATTGATGAAAAAATGGCCTTCTTAGTGGGGGTGTCATTTCCCGAGTAAAAGTGTACGTAGGACAAATTGTTTGTTGTTTTCCGATAGATACTAAACTTAAAACCTGGGCTTTCCCTATGTACACGCACATCCAAAAATGGGATTGAATTGTCTTGTTCCACTTCTAAAGTAAACTTAATGGAGGGGACTTGATCATTTAACTGAAGGAGGAAGTTATCCAGGTCACGATTCATGGGCCAGATACACAAAATATCGTCGACGTACCGCAACCAAGGGATGCCAACCCCCAGGATTCTCGGCATGTAAGTAATTTCGAAAAACTCCATATAAATATTGGAGAGGAGGGGCGATAAGGGGTTGCCCATGGCCATCCCAAAAACTTGTTGATAATACTCGTTATTGAAAGTGAATTTACAGTCTTTGATGCAAAGCTTAATAAGATCCAAAACAATGTGTGAAGGTAGTGGCAGGTCATACTTATGTAATTCTTGGGAGAGAAAGTCAAGCATATCGTCAATCGGCACTTTTGTAAACAATGAACAAACGTCAAAACTGATCACTCTATCGTTAGTTTCAGTACGTGCATTATTCAATTTTTCAGTAAGATCCATGGAATTTTTTACATGTGAATCAGAGATAGTTCCGAGAATGGGGGACAAGACTTTGACAAGCCATTTGGAGAGTTTATAAGTAATAGAGCCCTACCTTTACGGTCTTATTAAAACCCACAAACCTGGCAACCCTATGCGCCCTATTATTGACAGCATCCCGCCACATCTGCGGGATTTGGTGAAGGAGGGAATTGCTGTCTGATCTCCTCCTGCCCTCGTAGCCATGCGTCAGCCATGCATGGCTGGTCAGGGACTTTGCACAGGAATCTGTCCAGCTGATTCTTGAAGTTATTGAGGTCGGTGTGCTGGAGATTCCTCACTTCTTTTGGTAGGACATTGAAAAGCTTTGGGCCTAGTATTCTGAAGCTATTTTCCCTCCTCGTTTTCATGGCCCCTTGTCCCACCGCAGCTGGGACAGTACAAAATCTGCCTCTTCTCTCATTCCAGTTTGTTTCTATTCCATTTCTAAGGTTAGGGACAGAACCCTCAAGTATTTTCCATGTGTATATTATTGTGCACCGCTCGCGCCTTCTTTCGAGAGAGTAGAGTTTCAGGGATTGTCGTCGAGACCAGTAGTCTTCACCTTCCGTTTCCTCTACCTTAGACGTAGAAGTCCTTTGTATAGCTTCATTGTTGGCAATGTTTGTTTTCTGTATGGGCTTGTAAGTACTGATGTTATAGTTATAGTGTTATATTGTTATAGTGGTGATGAACCACGTAAGAAAGCATCGTTAGTATGATAACCCTCTGCTATTAGGGCGGGTCGTACTCAGGTGACAACATGAATCTGAAGGAAATCCTACCATCAGGGGTGTCTAAATTATGTGTTTTTATATGGGGAATTCAAATATGAGCTTTTTTGGATAGGATAACTCTAACCTACATCATTTTGTATTTCTAAATTGCCAATTTTACCCTTTTGAACCCCTTTATAATATATTGAAAGATATAAGGTAAATCATTTATATTGACAAGGCCAAATCAACTTTACATATATTTATTAATAGGTGAACTGCATGTATATCACTGGATATAATTACAAAGATCATTCTCCTGACATCTTGAACTTTGCCAGGTTGCACAAATCCTGCTTTGACTCAGACTTGGACATCAGCTTCCTGCTGGTCTCCTGAGCCCTGATCCCTCCATCCCTCTTTTCCTGTGAGAAGTACTTAGCAGAAGCCTCAGTCACCATTTTAACAACCCTCTCAATGCTTTGTGTGTGGCAAGGCCAGTTGCGCACCTCCATGGGGGTGTTGATGAAGTTTTTTACCTCTGAGGTGCTTAGAGAGCAGGTGAGAGGTGGCTCTGACACACCTTCTGACCAGCTGATCAAGTCACCGATGCTGGAAGCATCACAATTGATGTCAGGTGTCCTTCTGCTCCTAACAGAGGAGTCCCCAGCTGAGTGTCCGGGTCCCCCTCTCCCCTGATGGCCAGGATTATCTCCACCCCTTCAATCCTCTCCTTCTGATCCTCAGAGTAGTGTTTGGAGGATGACTTCACTGTGGGCATACCAAGCAGATCTTCTCACAGTTGGCATCACAATATCCAGCACCTCCTTTCTTTGGGACTTGAGGCAGTCCAGCTGAAAGAGGATGTGCCTAGGCCCTTCGATCCAGGAGTGCTTGACCTTCACGTTGAACCAACATGGGTAATACACTCCAATGATGAATTCCACAATGAATTGCAGAATCTTCAGGTTCTTTCCTTTAAGTCCGTGCTTTGACACCCAGAGCCTGAGAAGTCTGTTCGCTGTGGTGAGCCAGCGGCTGTGGTTTACTGGTCCTATCTCTAACAGAGCCAGCCCTGCAGGAAGTACTCCATCCATGACTGCACAGACAATTTTATAGCCATAGTATTGATCAGTTGAGAGATCCTCCTGTCATCTTCACTTTGCTTCCTCAAGTAGATGCCATACCTCAGGATATCCCTCACAGTTGGCAGTTCAGACACCAACAGCTCCCGGCCAGTGCCAAGAAGATTACTCAAATGAGAACTTGATTTCGTCCTTGTTCTGACTTGAGCCATTTTCTTAATGAGTTCACACTGAAATAAAAACATTAATACAACAGTTAAGTATCCACTACAGACAGGTATTAACTCTTTTCAGAGCAAAATTCTTGGTTAAAAAAAGAGCTGAAATGGGCAAGAACAAATTTATCTGCAAATGCTAAACACATTATGCTTTTTTGGTTTCAAAATGTTATAAAATGCTAATTTATCTGTTGTCTGTAATGCAAATAATTTGTTCATGTACTCTAAAAAAACTAAAGAAACACATCCTAAAAATATTCTTTAGAACATTGAAATAGGCCTCATACTGCTCAGTTGTACTGAAAATGAACCACCTAATTTTAGCTCAAATCAAAGTTGTTAATTAAATTTTGCTCAATGTATCACTATAATATGCGTAGAAATAGCTTTTTCTAAAATATAACAGAATAATACTCACATGTGAACAGTAACAAAAAAAATATCAGTAGATAATCACTAAATCTATCCCCTCACTGCAAGCCGAGGTGGTAAAATAGCTTCATAAATCATGAGTCACTTCAAATATTTCACAAAACGTTTTAGAATGTTCTGAAACGTTACATTCTAGCCTCTGAGAAAGGTGGCTCAGAAAATGGCCTTATGCGCGCCAGAAAACCGTCAAAATATTTCATATACCAAACTGTATGATAATTACAATTAAGTGGAATGGCACACCTTTTTATTTGAGTATTTAAATATTATTATTATTATATGAATTACATTATATGTGTTTATATGAATTAGTTAGAACAATGCTCTATGAGAGATAACGTGAGCAGCCATGATAGAAAACGTGAGAAGACATATTCTGGGGTAACTACAATAGTAAAATAATCAACAATTTAATAATAATCAACTGCAAAATGATGTAGGTTAGGGTTATCAGAATTAAATATTTTCTTCAGAATTGTGTTCTATACACCAAAATATGTCATTTGAACACCCCTCTCCATTGATTTAAAAAAAAAATGCATAGTATGACCCGCCCTACTCTGCTATATACTTGGCAATGATGCTGTCAGCTGCTAGTACCCTGAATGGGTTCATAGGCAGAGCGATGCTTTGTAAAAAGCTGAGCCTTTACTTTCTAAGACAGCTTACATTAAGACCTTTACTTTCTGCAAAGCAGATAGGATCCAGCTTTGAGATAGCTGGTGAGGGAAGCTATATTTTTGGGGCCTCTTTGCGAGTGACCCGTTACCCACGTCGGGCTAACATCATGAAAAAGAAAAAAATTTAGTGTTTGTCATTTAGCATTACTTATTCGGACTATAGTGGATTTAATTTTCCCAGAAGAGTTCTTTGTTCCATGCACGGTCTGTATATATATATATATATATATATATATATATATATATATAATATATATATACACACAGGATATTTCTGAAGCCGCGCACCATAGGCTTTATCCAGATTTACGAGGTTTACTTGTCAAAATGGTTTATAAGTGACGTTTAATTACAATAAATAGTATTATTAATAGTATTACAATTAATAGTATGTACAGTTAATCAAAAAGCTTTGATTAACTGTACATACTATTAATTTTATTATTCGAACATATATTGTAATTAAACATCACTTGTAAACCTCGTCGTAAATCTGAATAAAGCCTATGGTGCTCAACTTCTGAGACACCCTGTATATATATATGTATGTATATATATATATATACAATATATATACATATATATATATATATAGTGGCCTGTTGACGGTAGGCCCATTATAATAAAGTAATTGAATAAAAATTAAATGTTTACACTGCAGGGGTTCTTAACCTTTTTAGGCTGCGATCCAACTTCTGGTCTCGGGGCTAGCTCGGCGACCAATGCCTTCAAACAGTTCTCTCTTAATAGATAGTAAAATAAAATAATGGTAAAATGATTAGGGATAACATAAATAAATGATAAACGACAATTTAATGACCCAAGTTTGGGTCGCTACCCAGAGGTTAAGAACCCCTGGTTTACAGGGTCACCAAATAAACTATTTAATGAAGGAGACAGAAATGACTTAGTAGTTTTAGTTTAATTGGAAAAATAAATGAATTATTTGTTTACAGTAATTAACAATTATTTATATGGAATTATGCAATATTGCAATGAATGATTATTGACAGTAAAGAATGTTTT
Source organism: Bathynomus jamesi (assembly GCA_023014485.1). Classification (NCBI taxonomy): domain Eukaryota; kingdom Metazoa; phylum Arthropoda; class Malacostraca; order Isopoda; family Cirolanidae; genus Bathynomus; species Bathynomus jamesi. The sequence goes on along the minus strand of JAJOZX010000461.1, from coordinate 203,915 downwards.
TACACAGGTCAGGAATTAAATGAGACAATGGCGTTAAAGGCAGTAATTGTGGTAACAAAATGTACCGTATTAATACACAACTATGACTAAGCTTACTTGAGGTCGTAAACATTTTAGTTCGATTTAACGGTATGGAAACACTTCAGAGAGTCTATATGGTTAGGCTGAAAGTTTGTTGAGTGTGTAGGTTATTTAACGAAGTAGCTTAGCACGGCGAAGTGAAACACTAGGCCAAGTGAGCTGGTGCCTTTGCGAGGTTTACAGACCCGCTTATTGATGATGAAGATAGGCTATGAGAACGGGGGTAACTCTGAGTCGGTTGAACAACGAGGGCCGGTTGAATTTTACAGAAGCAATGTTGCTAGCACATCACCATTGCAGGTCTATGACTGCTTCGCCACTCCCGGCCAAAATAGTCGTAGGCCTGCAACGGTGATGTACTTCATTACATTTCATTTGCAAAACATGAAGCCATTATGGCCTATCGAGGTTATCCAAGTCATGAACTATATTTTATAGTAATAAAATCTTGCGAAACGTCAATCTCAAGTCAGCTAATTGACATACAACTATTTGCTACTGCAAAAGTAGCCAAGATAACTTAAGCTAAGAATATACACTATTTACAGTCTACAAACGACAATATCTCTCTCATTCATGAAAATGTCCAAATTTTTCTGAAAATTAACTAACGAGCTACTCTTTACCACATCAGATGAAAAGTCATTCAAAACATCTACTACTCTATAACTGAAAAAGTATTTTCGTAGATCAAGTCTACAAGTCTGTTTTCTAATTTTCTTATTATGCCCATGAGTTATCCCATCAGCCTCCAGTGAGAAAATGTTACGTACATCTAGATTGTCCAAACCTGAAAACATTTTGAACATCCGTATCATATCTCCCCCTCATACAACGTCTCTCAAAACTAAACGTACCCAGTTTCTTTAATCATTCTCTGTATTCCAATCTTCTTAGGTTAGGGATAAGCTTGGTTGCCCTACGTTGCACATCTTCAAGCATATCAATATCAGGTCTAAGGTGAGGGGACGAAGTTTGAATACAGCATTCTAAGTGAGGCCTAACATAAGAATTATATAATTTACAGACGACTTCCATACTTTTGTAACTAACATTCCTCCTAATAATACCTAACATTTTATTTACTTTATTTCTAGCCTCTAAGCACTGCTTAGAAAATTTTAGATCACGACCAACTATAATGCCAAGATCTGTTTCCTGTCTAACATCCTCAAAGGCTCAAACCCAATTCCCTTGCATCTCATGACTAAAGTTTTAATTATTTCTAGCAAAATGCATGACTTTGCATTTTTGAACATTGAATTCCATCTGCCATTTACTAGCCCAAGCAACTAATCTATCAAAATCTTTTTGCAGTTTATAAGAATTTTCTATATTTGTAACTGGGGCAACTACTTTTGTATTTATCTGCAAATTTAGAAACTCTACTACGTACCTCCTCCTCTAAATCATTTAGATATAAAATAAAGAGTAATGGACCTAACACTGATCCCTTTGGTACCCCACTTTTCACTTTCTGCCACCTAGATTCTTGGCCAATTACTCTGTGTTCTGTCTTCTAACCATTTTTGTACCCAATATCTCAGGAGCTTTTAATATATATAGAAGTCTCATATGTACAACCTTGCCAAATGCCTTACTAAAATCAAAATAAATAACATCTACAGAACATCATTTCCATTATCTACCTGATCAGTTACAAACTCTAAAAAGTCTAAGAGATTAGACAAACAAGACCTTCCTGATCTAAATCCATGTTGGGAACTAGAAATAAGATTAAAATTTTTCAAATTATCTTAAATATTATTCTTTATAATTCTTTCTAGTATCTTTCCGACCAATGATTTTTAAACTAACAGGTTTATAATTTTTTCCCCTTCTCTGAGAATCCGAGCATACTGTATATACTATCAGGTCCAGCAACTTTATTTGACTAGAGGTGTATGAATCACTTGTCCAACATCATTCTTCCTTATATGAATATGATCAAGAATGGCTGAATTTACAAAATCTAAAGAATTGAAATCAAGGTTATTCAAATTTTATGCAGTAACAACAGAGCTAAAATAATCATTAAAAATACCAATAATATCCTGATCTTTTTCAAACTTCCTATCATCATGTTCTATTGGGTCAATCCTGTCAAGCTTATTATTATTATATTTATAAAAACTAAAGAATTTTTTTTTAGTTTCATTGCTATTTCTAGCTAGATTTATTTCACAATACCTTTTGCTCTTCCTAATCAAACTATTTAGCTTATTTCTCAACTGCCTATAATTATCCACGTCCAAAATACTATCACTGCCATTAAATTCTATGAATACCCTTTCTTGTTTTTAGTCTCTTTAGCTATTTCCCTATTCCACCACAAAGTTTTCCTAATCTTGTTATTCCTAACAGTTCTGAAAGGAATACCCCTACATTGTACACTGTACAGTGCTTACAAGAAGTCTCGCGCCTCTGTCTCGTCCCAAGTTAGTCTGTTAGGTATAAAATGGACGGTCCTTATGGCAGCGGAGGTGTGTTCGGATTGGTGCACATAATTGCTCTAACGGTGTAAGAGATACTTAAATTCATGTGTGTATTATGCCATATGATGTGCGTAATAAATAATCATTTTTAAATAGTTGGAGCGTTCAAGGTCATCTGTAATAATATATAGACTACCCCTCAAGCCCACTCTCAACACTTAGATTCCCCTAAGACACAGGCGTCTTCAAGTAACATGAATGCGTAGAGATCTAAGGTGTTAGATTCCATATTATATAATTTATGTGCTAGGTTTAAGAACGCTGGCATTGAAGGATGGAAGGAAGGGACAGTAAAAGCGATAATAGGTTTAATGAAGGAAGTGGAATGAGGATGGAGGTAAGCGTTGCTATGTCGAAGGAAACGAGGTTGGGTGGGGAATTACGAAGGGAGAAGGAAATGCTAAACACAAACTCAAATATTTAGTTTAATGCCCTAGACCTAGAAAGACAAAGAGCAAAATACCTCAAACTAACAATGAATTGACAGAAACAGAAGAGTCTGGTCTTAGACGCACTGATAGGTTTAAGTTACGTATGTGGCTAGAGGCCGCCACTCAGAATTACCACTACTACCTAAGTCATAATAAGGTTATTTACTATGACAGAGTAGTCATGAGTAGTTATGGAAATAAAATATGATTATACTGTTGATGGCTGACTATATTCAGTTGGGATATAAACTATTGCTGACAATCTTTGGATCCTTGGCTTTTAAGACGAATTTTTTATGCATATGTTCAACAAAATAGGAAATTGGCTGATTATTATTACCATTCGAAGGGTTGGTACCCTTCACAACCGAAATCAGTTTCAGAAGGGGTGCATGGTATCCTCATTTCCTTTATCGTCCCAGCACGCTTCACATAAGCCATTTACACAAAGATGGAAAGGCCGTCTGTGCACCACGAGACGACCCTGGCAATGCGGGGAGCAATGGTGACATTGCATGAATATGGTGTGCCAATAAGAGAAATATCAAGACGACTAGACGTTCATCGAAGCACTGTGGAACGGTGGATTCATCGGTATGAAGCAGAAAACTCAATCGCTACTTTGCCGAGGTCTGGTCCTCCACGTTCAACATCTCAAGAGGAAGATGCTGCGATTGTTAATCATACCAGAGAGCATCCGTTTGTTCCAGCGACGCATATTTACAGACACCTGAACCTTCGTTGTAGCGCAAATACAGTGAACAACAGACTTCACGAGGCAGGGTATTTTTCTCGCCGTCCAGCTATAAAACCTGCATTGACGATTGAGCATAAAGAGGCGCGGATGGGATTTGCCTTGCAATACTTGCGCAGGAGGAAGAATTCTGGAGAGAAGTTGTGTACTGTGACGAAAAAACATTTTCAACAGATAGTCATGGTTCCCTGCATTGTTGGAGGCAGCGCGGAAAACGCTATGAAGAAAGAAATGTTTTCCCGAGCAAACGTAGTGGTCACATCAATCTCGGTGTGTGGGGCTGGATGTCTGGCTATGGTGTCGGAGAATTGACTCAAGTAGATGGACGCTTTACTGGATAGCAATATTGCCAGATACTGGAAGAGGTGCTGCTACCCAGTGTTCGTGCGTATCTGGTTCCAGCACCGGAACCATTTTACTTAATGGAAGATAACAGTCCCATTCATAGGAGTAACGTTGTGAGAGCGTGGTACGAAGATCACCCAGAGATTATTAATCTAATTCTGCCACCACGTTCTCCTGATCTGAATCCGATTGAAAACCTTTGGGCAATAATGATTAACGAATGGGAGCAACGCAATGAAAGAACATTTGAAGCACTTTTAGCTCACACGAGGAATAGTTGGGAGAGCTTACGCCGAACACCAAACATTCCCTACAATCTGGTCTCTTCTATGCCACAACGATTTCAAGAAATTATTGATGCTGGAGGAAGCTATACGAAATACTGATGTTAAAGCCATGACGTAAATGAGTATCGAATATATATTTATGTTAATATAGAATTTTATTATATTTTTATGTTTGACATCTATAAAAGTACATATTGTGACCATGAAAGAACTTTACTTATCCTTAGTTAATCTTTTCTTGCAATGTCTACGCTCGTGATGATAATATATATGCATTGTTGAAACAAACTATGAGAAGGTAATAATTTCAGGAAAAAAATAAAAACTGGCAACATCGAGGTCATCACATGTTTATGGGAATTGTCATATGATATGCTACCAATAAACTCTTATATACTACTATATACAGTATACTATATTGCGTAATAATTCCGATGAACAAATCAAATGCAAATTTCTCTGATTCACGGCCCACCAGTCTTGCTTTAGACCAGTGGTAGTCAAACCGAGGTACTCGAGGGGTTTCCTGAGGGTACGTAAGCTCTGCTGCAAAAACAAGCAAGTTGGTTAATCAATTATAAAATGAATTTATACAATTATAATTATCATCTATCATTTAAATTTTTTTGAAAATATATATTATAATCATTTATTTATAATATTAATATTTAATTATAAATTGAACTCCACATTGGTACAAGTTATTATTAAATTATTTAATATTAATTATTTTATATTTTTACATTTTAATATTTTATTTAAATTATTATTAAATTATCCGATATTGGTACAAATTGGTACGAATCGTACGATGCTGTAAAAATAGTAAATTATATCAAGTCTCGAGCAGTGAATTCACACCTCTTTAAAATTCTTTGTGAGGAGATGGGCAAAAATCATACTAGTTGCTTTTGCACACTGAAGTGCGCTGGCTCTCACGAGGAAAGGTATTAACACGACTTTTTGAACTTAGGAATAAAGTGAGAAGTTTACTTAACAGCCGAAATTCAGACTTATTAAAATTTATAGAAAATGAGGAGTGGCTTTGTAAACTGAGTTATTTGGCAGATATATTCACCAAATTAAACGAACTTAATCTTCAACTTCAGGGGTATGACAAAAATATATTGCAGGCACAAGAAAGAGTCAAGGGATTTTTTGGGAAAGTTTTATACTGAATAAAGTGCATAGAAGACAATAATACCACACCTTTCCAAATATTCAGCGAATTCTGTCACGAAAACGAGTTTCTTGTCAGTGACTCAGTTATGAATATTATAAAGCAGGATTTAGTGAGCCTTCGTGAATCATTATTGCATTACTTTCCAACACTTTTTGCATTACTTTCCTTGGCTTTTAAGACGAATTTTTTATGCATTTGTTCAACAAAATAGGAAATTGGCTGATTATTATTACCATTCGAAGGGTTGGTACCCTTCACAACCGAAATCAATTTCAGAAGGGGTGCATGGTATCCTCATTTCCTTTATCGTCCCAGCACGCTTCACATAAGCCATTTACACAAAGATGGAAAGGCCGTCTGTACACCACGAGATGACCCAGGCAATGCGGGGAGCAATGGTGACATTGCATGAATATGGTGTGCCAATAAGAGAAATATCAAGACGACTAGACGTTCATCGAAGCACTGTGGAACGGTGGATTCATCGGTATGAATCCCACTCGCTTAAAAGAACAATTGATTGAATTGGCAGCTGACAGCTCACTTAAACATAAATTCAATGACTTCTCTGTCTCCGAGTTTTGGAAATTGGCCCATATTGAATACAAAGAATTAAGTGAATTTGCTATCAACAAACTACTTCTATTCCCGTCCACCTATTTATGTGAAAAGGGATTTTCGGCACTGACAGCTATCAAGTCGAAAGAAAGAAACCGCCTACATCCAGAAGCTTGCCTCATAATGGCACTCACAAATGTTCGTCAGCGAATAGAACAACTTGCTAGTGACAAACAGTCCCACCCATCGCATTAATTATTTGTAAGTATTTAAAATATATATTTTAAAAGCTCAGACGATTTCTAATTAACTGTATTAGATTTTAATATTTGCCTGAGTTAAAATTTGTGTAAATTGTTTGAGTTGTGTAAAATGTAAATTGTATAATTAAAATGCTATGATATATATATATATATGCACTAGAATCACAAAATAACACGTGACCTTATTAATAAGCAAACAACCACAAGGAAAAGGAAACACAAAGTCCGAGCGCTTTCGTGATATATTGTAAGAACTGTTAACATTCTTATGTGTCTAGTTTAATTGTAATATTTCTTTCGTGTATAATCTTTGGTTGCTGGGTGGTTTATTGGATATTTGAAGTGGGTTGCTGTTGGGATAACTATTTTTTCCAGATTGTTTGTTGAAATTTTGTAATAATTCTGTAAGACGATGGCAACTTTCCCTTTGTTTTCATTAATTTCGGGCCTTGTAATTTTTCCTATTTCAATTAAATATTAGTGTTAATAACCATTATAATAATTATTATTTTTTTTATTTTTTTTTTTTTTTCTGTACTGGTGTTTTGTCTAATTTCATCTGTATAGTAATTAATCAGCCTACAGATTATGTTTTCTATTTGTTATCTACGTCATCTATTTGTTTTTCATTAAATTCTTGCCTATTAATTGCCTGTTTTAATTAAATGTTAATAACCATTATAATAATTTTTGTTCTCTGTATTGGTTTTCTTTTTGTCTAATTTCATCTATACAGTATATATTTTTTATTCAGTTATTTAGCTGCCTACAGATTATGTTATCAATTTGGGGGAAAAAAAAAAAAAAAAAAAAAAAAAAAAATCTTTAGAGGGCTTTAAGGCCTTTAATTTGAGGTGCCAATTGTGAATTTTTTGCTTGTCTATTTAACTCAAATACTTTGTAATCTCCGTCTATTTTCTGTTCTTCCTTGATAATGTGAATATATCACGAAAGCGCTCGGACTTTGTGTTTCCTTTTCCTTGTGGTTGTTTGCTTATATATATATATATATATATATATATATATATATATAATAATTAGGTGGTCGTAAATAAAGATCGTTTGATAGCTTCATATTCTGTGTAAATTGTATAATAACATTTTTATTTTGGAAACAGGGGGAGGAGGTACGCCATAATAAAAAAACAAACTAAAGGGGTACGCCAAGGAAAAAGTTTGAATACCACTGCTTTAGACTAATGACTTTCATAAGATAGAATAGGTTTAACATAGTTCGTTTAATAGGTTACCACTTAAAACAATGGACGACCGTGACTTCCTCGAAATGCGAGCGCGTGAGAGGTTCACTGAGGAATTTGGTCATTAGATTCTTCACGTAGGATATATATCACAAACAACAATATTGACAACAATTCCCAACAATTACTTAATATCAATAATTGCATTTGAGCAAATAATTTAGACCTGCGTCAAAATAACTTAGGTATCATGCCATGATTTGGGATATTTGCCGAATTAGTCGTTCTCTATAGTCTGCACTCTACAGTATATATTGAGACGGTATAATGTAATGCCCAGCTAATATTATGATGACTAGGATTGCTCCATAACCATCCCAACATCCCGAAACTTGCTCCATTCTGCTTCTTAATCATTTGTATTTTAAACACTAAAATGTAGCAGAAGTGACGTAATAATGGACGTCATTGATTGTGTTAGAGCAGTTATGTGCACCAATCCGAACACACCTCCGCTGCCATAAGGACCGCCCATTTTATACCTAACAGACTAGCTTGGGACGAGACAGAAGCGTGAGACTTCTTGTAAGCACTGTACATCCTCTGAAATTTCTTTGAATCTAGACCACATCTCAATCGTATTTTATTCGCAAATTCATTATCCCATTTTACTGGGCCAAACAACTCCCTAAATTTACTATAGTTACCCTTTGAGAAGCAAGGGACTAGATGGTCATTGTTGACTAGATCCCTATTTAATTCTATCTTTAAATGTATGATCAAGTGGTCACTATTCCCTAATGACTCTCCAACTGCAAGTTCCCTAACAAGCTCATGATCATTGGAAAGAACCAGTTCTAAGATTGCTTGATCCCCAGTTGCAGGGGCGTGCCAGAATTTCTTCTCGGGATGGGCTTATATATATATACACAGGGTGTCCCACAAGTCCGGCATCATAGGAAAAATAATAAAAAAAGACAAAACAAAAGCTTTTATTTACAGAACGTGCTCAATATGTCCACCATTGTTTTCAATACACAAATTCAGACGTGATACCCAGTCAGCAAGCACACGGTGAATGATGTCAGGAGTAATGGTGTTACATGCCCCAATAATGCGCTGCGCGCAAATGTTCAACACTCCTAATTTTCTCTGCGTATACCAGCGCTTTCAAGTGGCCCCAGAGATAAAAATCTAGTGGCGTGAGATCCGGGCTTCTAGCTGGCCATTGCACAGGCCCTTGACGTCCTATCCAATGACCAGGGAATTGTTGGTACAGGTATTCCCTTACTTGGGTGCTGTAATGTGCAGGAGCGCCGTCTTGCTGGAACCATGTTGAGAAATTTCCTTCTTCGTTCAAGACACTGGGAAATGCTTCTTCCTTGAGCATACGTAGGTAGGTGCCTCCAGTGACATGTTCATCGAAAAAGAGGGGGCCTATGATGCGATCCTTCCAAATGCCACACCATACCATCACCCGAGATGCACCTTGTTCCTTTGAAGAGGTATTCCAGTGAGAGTTATTTTGAGACCAGTAGTGGGTGTTCTGTCGATTTACCTCACCATTTCCATAAAAAACAGCCTCGTCACTGAACAGAATGGTGAACGAGAAATTGGCATCCCGAGCATATGAATTATGGTTTGTAAAAATAGAAAAATATAAATTTCTCCTATGACGCCGGACTTATGGGACACCCTGTATATATATATATATATATGTATATATATGCACACCGGACAAAAAATTAGTCACCCCTAATAGCACCGATAGTAGGAAGTTCAAGGTCACACAGAGGGCGCTGATGTAGCATTGGTAAGTGACAAGTAGCGGTGACGTAGCACACAGGATCAGATCTGTTTCGTGAGGTGGTGAAGAACAAAGTGTGTGTTGGATATAGTCTGCAAAATGGGTCGTGAGGCAGACGTTACTCAGTGGCAAAAAGGAGCCATCGTGTTTGGCAGAGCCCACGGACACAAAATGTCTGAAGTAGCCCAATTTGTTGGTGTGTCAACGCGTACTGTCCAGCGAGTTTACAAAGAGTGGTGTAGTTCGCAATCAACTGGAAATCGACGGCGTAACTGTGGCCGGAAAACAATTCTCGACAATAGGGACCGCCGCCATGTTTCTCGTCTAGTAACTGCAAATCGTTTTCAAACCAGAGAACAATTGCTCCAAGAAACCAATGAGGTTCTCCAGCGACCAATTTCCGAACGGACATTGCGACGAGAACTGCATGCGATGGACATCTGGAGCAGGGTACCACGGAAGAGGCCGCTGTTAACAGCAGGTCACAAATTGGCACGTTATAAATGGGCTCAGAGGCACAAAAACTGGACTGCGGCAGATTGGAAACGTGTAATTTGGTCCGATGAGTCCCGTTTTTGTTTGTTCTCCAATGATGGGAGGCGACGAGTACATCGCAGGTCCAATGAAGCCTTTAATCCTGAATGCGTCGAAGGTGTTGTTCAGGCTGGAGGTGGTTCCGTGATGTTCTGGGGATGTTTTTCGTACCACGAAATGGGCCCTCTCGTTCCAGTGACGATGAATTTGAACCAGCAGGCGTACCTCCGCATACTAAATGATGAATTGGTACCCTTTGCCCTACATCTCCAGGAGCAGCATCACATTGCCACTCCTGTCTTCCAAGACGACAATTGCCGTGTGCACAGGGCGAGAAGTGTGTCTGAGTGGCACGACGAACATTCTGCAACACTGTCTCACCTCGAATGGCCCGCCAAATCCCCTGATTTAAATCCTATTGAAAATCTGTGGGATTATTTGGAACAGAATGTGAAGCGCAGGAATAGACACCCACGGACTCTGGCGGAACTTCGGGACCGGCTGCTGAACGAGTGGCAGCAAATCGATGTTCAGTACATGCACAACCTCGTAGAGTCTCTGCCTCGCCGGATTCGTGCGGTTATCAAGGCCAGAGGCGCCGTCACACGTTATTAGGTACATTCTGAGAGGGGTGACTAATTTTTTGTCCGGTGTGCTTATATAGGGTGGCGCAAAAGTCGTGTATCATAGGAATTTTCAGTGTTGACTATAATATATTACTTTTTTCTTTTAGGTAGGGGATGGCTGCGAAATTAACAATAGACGAGAGGGTGAGCTTGATTTTAATGTATGGAATACCAGGTACAACAAATCGATGAATCGGTACAGAATTTAAATTCTGTACCGATTCATCGATTTGTTGTACCTGGTATTCCATACATTAAAACCAAGCTCACCCTCTCGTCTGTTGTTAATTTCGCAGCCGGGATATCCCCTACCTAAAAGAAAAAATAATATAATCAACACTGAAAATTCCTATGATGCTCGACTTTTGCGCCACCCTGTATGTAGATAAATGTGTTTTTACTCATTTACACACTTTTAATATATATATATATATATATATATAAATATAACCTTGGTTTAACTTTACTTGTTCTAATGCTATCCGCAACAGAGAGGAGGCTTTCAGAAGGTACCGTCGCTATCCAACTCGTGACTTTCACTCAATTTGTATTTCTGCCTGGAATCGTGCAAAATTTGTTCTTAGACTCGCCAAAAATTCCTTCATCCGACAAAAATGTGAAAATCTATCCAATTCCAAGTCTTCTAGCTCTTTCTGCCATAAGAACCTCTTCAAAAACTTGACTTCCTCTTCTTTCCCTCCTCTTTTCCATTCCGACGGCTCAGTTGTCGTCTCTTCTCCTGACAAAGCTGAACTCTTCGCTCAAACTTTCGCTTACAATTCAACCCTGGTGCTGTTCTTCCATCTCCTTCTCCCTCTGACTTTAATATGTCTGAAATTAGAATCTCTTCTAAAGATGTTTTTTCTGCCCTATCTGGGAAGGCGTACGGTCTTGATGGTGTTCCTCCTGTTGTTCTTAAGAACTGTGCTTCTGTGCTGACACTCTGCTTAGGCAAACTCTTTCATCTTTGTCTCTCTGTTGCTTTTCGTTCCTGCTGGAAGTTTGCTTTCATTCAGCCTATCCCCAAAAAAAAGGGGTGACCGCTCTCAACCTTCCAACTATCGTCCAATTGCTTTGATTTCTTGCCTTTCCAAAGTTTTTGAATCTATCCTTAATAGGAAGATTCTTAAACACCTCTCTTCTCACAATCTTCTTTCAAATCGTCAGTATGGGTTCCGCAAGGGACGCTTTACTGGCGATCTTCTTGCATAGCTCTCTGACTCTTGGTCATTCTCCTTTCGGGATCTCGGTGTCTTCGGCTATTGCGCTCGACATATCAAAAGCTCTTGATAGAGTCTGGCACAAATCTTTAATTTCGAAACTGCCTTCCTTCGGTTTATATCCTTCTATCCGTGCCTTCATCTCTAATTTCCTTTCTGACCGATCTATAGCTGCGGTTGTAGATGGCCACTGTCTAAATCTATTAATAGTGGTGTTCCTCAGGGTTTTCTCCTGTCACCAACTCTTTTCCTTTTATTTATTAATGATCTTTTAATTCGTACTTCCTATCCTACTCACTCCTATGCCGATGATTCCACTCTTCACTTCTCCACCCGCTTCCCAAAGCGTCCCTCACACCAGTCACTCCATGAATCGTCGCTTGGGGCGGCTATGGAGCACCTGACCTCTGATCTTTCTGCTATCTCTGATTGGGGCAGAGAAAACCTTGTGGTTTTCAATGCCTCAAAAACTCGGTTCCTCCATCTGTCTGCCTGTCACAATCTTCCACACGACTATCCCCTTACCTTCAACAACACACAAGTCAATCCTTCCTCTTCTCTTAACATTCTTGCCGTTTCCTTTTCTCGTGATCTTTCCTGGAAAGATTACATATATTCTCTTTCCAAAACAGCTTCTAAGAGGTTGGGTGTGCTGTACCACCTCCGCGGTTTCTTCACCCCGACTCAGTTGCTGAGTCTGTACAGGGGTCTTGTTCGCCCCTGTATGGAGTATGCTTCTCATGTATGGGGTGGCTCAACCCACACAGCCGTACTTGATCGGGTGGAATTAAAGGCTTTTTGTCTCATTAATTCCCCGCCTCTTACTGAGTGTCTTCAATCTCTCTCTTTTCTCCGCAATGTTGCCTCACTCTCTCTTTACTATCGCTATTATAAAGGACATTGCTCTGCTGAACTCTCTAACTGCATGGCTCCTCCTTTAAGGAGAGCACGCAGCACCAGAATTTCTACACTTTCTCGTTCCTTTTCTGTCCAACTCTCTAACGCAGGAGAGTTTGTCTATAACCTCCCATCTTTCAAACGCAGTGTCTAGGCCTCTCGAAAACCCCAGACCTTGATTTTGGCTCTCTTCTTTTTCTACTGGGGGGGGGGGCGCTTTTGCGGTCATTTGCCCTTGGCCCCTCTTCCCTGCTTAAAAAAATTGTTCAAATGATGAAACAAATCAAACAAGAAGTCAATAAGGATTTTATTCATTCAAATATTTGGTTAAATTGTAATTTAATCTTCAAAGAGTTTTCCATCCGCTATGATACATTTGTGGATTCTCTCTATGAAACTCTTTATTGTTTTTTTTTAACATGTCGAGTGGAAATTTTTTCAATTGTTCGTCTGTTCTGCGGCCAAAGGTATTCACATTTGGATAGATGAACCAGAAGTGTAGAGTTTGTCACGCAAATAAGCCCAAAGCCAGAAATCACACGGAGTTAAATCAGGCGATCTGGCTGGCCACTCGATGGGACCTCGCCGCCGCCGAAGCCATCTTCTTTCAAAGTTGGTATCCAGAATCTCACGGGCAGCTGCAGAGTAATGTGGCGGCGCACCATCATGTTGATAAAGCTAATTCCTGCAAACGCTATTAGTAAACTGTAGTAAAACTTTCTCTCTCAGTACCTGGCAATTTTCCATCATCGTGTTTCTCGATATGTCAAAGGAAACGAGTCCTGAATAACCAATGCACGCCCAAACTGTTAGCGTAGCCGTTTTAACGGGTTTACCCAAGCGTATTTTGGGATTTTTTTCGCCTAGTAGTGAACGTTGTGTTTGATTCCTTTACTCGTTAAACCGAAGACACATTCATCTGAAAATTTGATCTTTCAAACGAAATCTGGATTACTGTTGAACTTTTGTCTCATTGTTTCAGCAAACTGCAGCCATCTATCAGAATCATCATCGTCTATGATGAGAGTAACGGTTTGTAATCGTGGTGCCCCTGTCATTTCAATATTTTTGCAACTGAAAATTTGGAAATACACAATTCCTGTGTGACTTTACTCTTTGAAATTGTTGGATCGACTTAAAACTGGCGAGGGCATTTTTTTGTTGTTGTCTCCTGTTGCCGTTACTGGACTTCCGTTTGTTGGACGATCTTTTACCAGGCCCACTGTTTCCAAAAGTTTGAGCTTCCAGTATCGAAGAGTGGTTGCATCTGGTGGTGATTTATTATATTTTTCTTGAAATAAACGCAAACTTTCTTCACAGTTATTAATAAGAAATGGATCACGATACAAGATGCACTTTTTCTTCATTGCTGTATTCCATCCCTACTAACATGGTGCTGACTGGGGCTAGGGTCTAGGGCATGGGTCGGGGAACTTTTTTGGGTATTACCCAAAAATCTATTTGAGTAAAATGAAATTACCCCCAGACTTCAAAGTAAATAAAAACAAGCCAATTGCTCTTAAAATTGTTGCATATGGTGTCTCTCATACCGCACGCATTACCCCCAAAATTTTTAAATGTACCCCATTTGGGGTAATTTACCCCTGTTCGCCGAACACTGGTCTAGGGCCTTCCTGTTCTGGCCTTGTATAGTTGCTTGGAAAAGTATCGCATGCACTGCGGTGATATCATTGGAGTTTATTTAATATTAACAAATTATTTGTATGTATAAAATCATTAGACTTTTTTTCCTACCATGTATATATAGGGTGTCTCAGAAGTCGCGCACATAGGCTAACTTGTAAACCTTGTAAATCTGAATAAAGCCTATGGTGCGCGACTTCTGAGACACCATATATATATCACACACACACACACATGCGCCTCGGTGGTGTAATGGTTAGCGTCGCTGACTACGAATCCATCGGCCCCCGGTTCGAGACCCGACGGCAGCCGGCGCGCAGCAAAACCCAGCTGTTCATCCTTCCACACAATAAAGAAAGTGGTTGGTAGATAAATGGTTACCCTAGGTGGCCTAGTGGTTAAGACGCTGGGCTGCTGATGGGGCGTGGTTCGGATTCCACGTTAAACTGTAGGTCTAAGGTGGAATGAAAAGCTTGACCTTCGTCAGAATGAACAATTCGGGCGGAAGCTAACCAAAGATTTTATATATATATATATATTATATACGAGTAGTTATTGAAAAAAGTATAAGGTTGTAACATATTCTGCTCGATTTTTTTGTTCCTTCAGAACAAAAATTAAAGGATTTATAAGGACAAATTTGCTCGAATTTTTAGTCTGTTCACAACAAAAATTAAATGACATAATGACAAATTAATCATCAATATAATTCCCTTCTTTTTCTAAAACCTCCTCCCACCTCTAGAAAAGTTTTTTTATGCCACGTTCGAAGAAATCCCTTGGTTTCGAGTTAAAAAAAAGCGATCACTTCGTTTTCGATAGCTTCCCTGGATTGCAACTTTTGTCCATCTAGGTGGTGTTGCAGACTTCTGAATAAATGGTAGTCTGAAGGTGTGATGTCCGGAGAATGAGGTGGATGAGGCATTTTTTCCCAACCAAATGTCTCCAATTGGGCAGTGGTGATTCGAGCAGTGTGAGGGCGCGCGTTATCCTGGTGGAATAGAACATCTCTGCGATTAATTAATGCAGGACGTTTTTCTTGTAATGCCATCTTCAATCGTTGGAGTTGTTGGCAGTAGACTTCAGCTGTGATTGTTTGGTTATCTGGCAGAAGCTCAAAATGAATAATTCCTTGCATATCCCACCAAACGCATAGCAAAATTTTCTTTGGATGGGGTCCATTCCTTGGCTGAGGTTTAGGCTTTGTTTCACGGCTAAGCCACTGATGTCGACGCTTATATTGTTATAGAGGACCCATTTTTCATCCCCAATGACGATCCGATTAAAAAACGGTGCCTGCAGTTGCCGAGAATGCAGTGATTTGCAAATATCGATTCGATGTTGAAGATTCGCTTGTGACAAATCATGCGGAACCCATTTTCCAATCTTCACTACTTTTCCTAACAGCTTCAAATGACGATGAATGGTCATATGGCTAACGCCGAGTTGCAGGCCAAGTTCTCTTACAGTTACCGTTGGGTTTTCCTCCACTGTTGCTTTCAGCAACTCTTCATCTAACTCATTTGGTTGTCCTGTTCGTTGATAAATATAATCTTTCAGACTGAAGTCTCCATTTCTGATCTTCTCAACCAT
Source organism: Bathynomus jamesi (assembly GCA_023014485.1). Taxonomy (NCBI): domain Eukaryota; kingdom Metazoa; phylum Arthropoda; class Malacostraca; order Isopoda; family Cirolanidae; genus Bathynomus; species Bathynomus jamesi. The sequence goes on along the minus strand of JAJOZX010000461.1, from coordinate 187,998 downwards.
CTCCTACACATCCATTCGCTCACAACATCATTTCCATAAACTCTTTGAATGTTTTTTGCGGATTCACTAGCGTTAGATCCTTTATGGAACTTATACAGCATCACATGTCGAATATGCTCTTTCGTAGGCTCCATGTTTTTTCAATTACTGTAATATCGTAGGGATGGCGTTGTAACTGTATGAAAAACACCAGAGAAAATATTCATTAGCCTAATCCTACACTAGCCCAAGTCATATTGTATCATTCTGTATCATGATAAAACCTGTGCGAACCTGTCGCTGCGTGTATTTTGCAACATTTCTAAAACTATTTCACGTTATCTTGAGGGTATTCTATTATTATCTATCGTCCGTTTTCTAATCGAGCAGAATTTATGTTACAACCTGATATAATTATTGGTTTTACTTATAAATGAACTATTAATATTGCCAACAAGGGATGACTAGTTTCATTTAAAATTTCTAATTAAACTGGATGCCTGTACTGACTTGCTTTAGAGTATATATATATATATATATATATACAGGCCCGGATTTAGCTATAGGCGAGCTAGGCGATCGCCTAGGGCCTCGCGCCAAAGGGGGCCTCGCTCAAGCCGTTTTGCGCGTTCTTTTCAAGTGATATTAATGATTTAGAACTCTATGAAGAACTTAAAGTACTTTGCAGGTTTATACCTGAGAAAACAGATCTCGGAAATGCCCTTGTTTATATAGTGCAAAAACAACTAAGTGAGATTTATCCTAATGTTTTTGTTGCACTTCGAATAGTATTAACCATCCCAGTTACTGTTGCTTCGGCTGAAAGAAGTTTCTCGCGTCTCAAACTTATTAAAACATATTTGTGTTCCACCATGTCTCAAGCGAGATTGCAATCATTAGCTATGTTATCAATAGAAAACGATATTACAAATTCATTAGATTATTCTCAATTAATTGAAGAGTTTAGCTCGAAGAAAAGTAGAAAAGCATTGCTGTAATATTCAAGGAGCATCTGAACCAATATTAAAGCATTAATATTTAGCCTGATAAGTCGATCGCTCACTATTATAAAAAATGAATGTCAACATCTCTTATACATCACATATGAAAACGTTTGTATACTATGGAAAGTCATTACCTATAATATTATATAAATCTTAGAAATCATTGTCTTATATTTTCGATACAAATCTTGATTCATATTATAATTTATACTTATTTGTATGGTTTATTTATATTTTCTATACAATTTCCATGCGTGATTATTTTGGTTTGGTTTAATTTTTAAGTGCTGGCATAGTTCTGTCTATGCGAGATTCTAATATTGCTGGTATAGTACCGATAATTAAGTCCATATTTTCATATATATAGGCCTAGGGCCTCGCAATTTCTAGATCTGCCTAGGGCCTCGCAACTTCTAGATCCGGCCCTGTATATATATATATATATATTCCCGCGTCTTAAGGTACCTAAGCGCCAAAATTAAAATTCGTCAGAAATTACCTCCAAAGTTCGGCAATATTCTAGCAATAGTATCTCTGTTATTAATTGAGCTAGAATGTTCATTTTTGGCTAAATTAGAGTTTTAAGTATGCTAATGAAGATGTTGATGAGTTTTTGGAATAGATTTTCATATTTTATATATATATATATATATATATTTTTTATTTTCTTATTATGCCGAACTTTGGGTGAACTTTTGGCTGGCGATAGAGGTGAAAAAAGTAGTTCGCTTCATAAGGTTTTCAACCATACTTCTAGTGAGGTAAGGTCATTATAACCCAAACCACGCGATAGAGGAAGGGTGAAAATACTGTAGTGATATCCATCAAAAACACGTTTTCACTTGTGGTGGCGCTTAGGTACCTTAAGACGCGCGACCCCTCATATATAGTATATATATCTTTTCAAAAAGCCTTTGACAGAGTCCCTAACGCGAGATTGATGACTAAAGTTAGAGGACTACAAATTACTGGACTCTTTTCCAACTGAATTGAAGACTGGAGAAAGAGATAGAAAGCAAAGAATGGTAATAAATGGAGTGGCTTCGGAGTGGGCCCCGTCACCAGTGGGGTTTCACGTGGTACTGTTCTGGTCTTTTACTTTCTACTTTTTATCATCTATATCAACGATATAGACGTTGGGCTCCTAGTACAATTTCTAAATTTGCGGACGATACCAAGTTACGTTTATGTACGCGCAAAGCCATCACGCTGGCAAGGTGATGAAATGCTTCTACGGGAAGGGGGTTTAAACAGGAATTGAGAAAGGAAATTCGATTTTCCACACCATACCCTCACCCTTCACAAATACCCAGCCACCCAAGAGAAGAGAAAAAAAGGATGGCAGAAACGCAACTTTACCTCAGCTAATCCGTGTCATGCGTTTGGTTGTTTTTTTTGTTCATTACGAAATTATGTATTTCTACAAGATATTCATTCAGTTTATTAACAAGGCAGGCAAGTGGGGACTTCTTCCAGTTAGTAGCCCCATTTTTTAAATAGGCTTTTCCAAAAAGATTTTATTTATTTCGATTAAATATTTTATGGCTTTAATTTTAATAAACTAAACTAAACTAAACCTAGCTAAAAATAGGTCCAAACGAGGACACTAAAAGGAAATAGTTCCAGTTAGGTTACTTGGTTCCAGATAACTATTTTATAGAAGAAATTACCGTGGATAGAGGTATTAAACGTTTTTACTTCCAATTTAAAGCTATTATTTCTTGTCGGATTGGTATTAAATGAGAATAATTTCCTATAGTCTACTCTGTCTATTCCACTGAGCATCTTAAAAACTTGGAATACGCTGACCACGCAACCTCCTGATCTCTAAAGTAAAAGATTTAAGCGCTCTAATCTACGTTCGTAGTTTGAAGTCTCATTGAAGGAATCAATTTTGTAGTCCTTGCATGTTCTCTTTCCAACCTTTCTATACCTTTCTTAAGGGAAGGAGACCAAAGCTGCGCACAATACTCGAGTTGAGGTCTAACTACTGAATTGTAAAGAGACATTACAATCTCCTTATTTCTAAACTGGAACTGTCTTTTAATGTCACCTTGTATTTTTAAGGGGCTCTTTTCGACTTCTGTACAGTGCTTTGACGGTTTGAGATAATTACTAATATAAACTCCTTAGTCTTTCTCTAGATCAGTCTCAATCAAGTTCCTCCCCAACAGAGAGTAATCGGTCTTCGGGTTCTCATAACCTATGTGCATTACCTTACATTTGTTCAAGTTGAGCGGCATCTGCCACGTACCAGACCATTCACCCAACCTACCAAGATAATTTTAAAGCAGATGTCCAATACTTGTGTTCCAAAGCACATTTTCTTCTCTTCTCTTTATTTCCATTCCTTGAAAGTGGCGTTTTTGCTGCAACACGTCTTTTAAGACCTACTGAGTCAAGTTTCCTTCATACAGTAAAGGGATCAACTGAGACACCTATTGTTTTTTCGAGATCTGCTGCAAGTGAAGTGCTGGATTTGCGTCTGTCTCGAAGGGAAGTAATCTTTAGATATTGTAGATCTGATGGAGAAAGCTTAGAGGGCTTTCCTGATCCAGGGCGATCAGCTGGGGTTCCATTTGAGCTGTGACGAGCCAAGATTTTTTGTACACCAGTTTTGGAAACGCCTGTAGATTCACTTATTTTTCTTTGACTCAGTCCCTCACCATGCAAATGTATTATTTTATATCTAATCTCTTCAGAAATTGTACTTTTTGTCATTTCTTAAGCCTGTGAAAGAAAAAAAAACAGCATGACTTAGGATTATAATGAGAAATGTTTTGGATAAATTTGTTTTGCAGAATTTAAGTGAATATGTCAATACTTTTAATTGTAAATATTAATATAACAATAGCTTAGGAGCATTTACTGCAGATCCATCAGTAATAGTTCGCTAGATCTTTAAACATATGCGTTATAAGTAATATAATGAATCAACCCTCAAGTCCAATTTATACAGACTAAAGGGTCATCCAGCTTATACAACTTTATACACTTAAGTAATAACTTAGTTATACGTTAATATGAACCAGAGGTTCTACTTAATATGTATTTTAGTATCAAAACCAATTTTCATACAACAGATTATCTAATAGTTATCAGATCGACAGTGGTCTCTGACTTTTGCACAGTACTGTATATGTATATATATATATATATATATATATATATGGCCTATCTTAGGCCCTATCAGAAAGGGGGCTAGGAGAGCCATTTAGTCTGGGCCTCAAGCTTCAGGGGGGCCTCAAATTTAGAAACATTCAGGTTTGAATATAATGTTTTGCAGTAAAAGTAATAATTGGGTTTAGTATGGGCCTCAAAAGCTGGAAGTGGCCCGGCCTCTCTGGACCTCTGAGAGGGCCTGTGTGTATATATATATTATATACAGTATATATATATATAATATATATATATATATATATATATGATACACACAGACCGTGTATAGCAACAGTATAGGCTTTCAATTTGTACTCTGGAAGAACAGAGATCCGTGGTTCGTTTTTTGTGGGCAGAAGGTGTGAAAGGAGCTGAAATTCACACGCGTTTATGTGCTCAGTATGAGAATAATGCGTTACTACGGCGAAGTGTGTACGAGTGGATTCAAATGTTCAAGGAAGGTCGGACATGTGTGACAGATGCTCAGCGCTCAGGACGACCGTCAGCATCAACCAGTGGTGACAAGCAGGAAGAAGCCAGAGCCATGATTTTCGATGACAGAAGATTAACAATAAAAGAAATTGCATCTTCATTAGACATCAGTCAAGGGTCAGCCTATTCGATAGTTCATGACATTCTTGGCTTTCACAAGGTTTGTGCAAGATGGGTGCCCAAACAGTTGACAGAAGAGCACAAGCGTAATCGTATGGATGTCTGCTCTCGTCTTTTGGTGCGTTATCATAATGAAGGTGAAAGCTTTTTGGAGCGCATTATCACTGGAGATGAAACTGGATCCATCACTATGAACCAGGAAGCAAACGACAGAGCATGCAATGGAAGCATCCAACATCTCCCGTTGCAAGGAAGTTCAAAGCGCAGCCGTCAGCAGGTAAAGTTATGCTAACACTGTTTTGGGATACACGAAGCCCTATCCTTAAACATTATCTAGAGCGTGGAACTACAGTAACAAGTGCATTGTATTCTGACATGCTTCGGAATGAGTTAAAGCAAGCAATTCGCGCAAAACGAAGAGGGAGATTGTCGGAAGGTGTTATTCTGTTACACGACAACGCGCGCCCTCATACCGCTGCACAGACTAGAAAATGCCTTCAAGAACTTAAATTTGAAGTTCTCGACCATCCAGCCTACAGTCCAGACCTGGCACCTTCGGATTTTTACCCGTTTGAACCACTAAAAGACGCTTTGAGAGGTCAGCGATTCCAAGACGATGATGACCTGAAGGAGGCGGTGCATGACGTGCACATGTGCGTGCGTGTACATAGGGAAAGCCCAGGTTTTAAGTTTAGTATCTATCGGAAAAAACAAACAATTTGTCGTACGTACACTTTTACTCGGGACATGACACCCCTACTAAGAAGGCCATTTTTTCTTCAATGTTTCTCCGCGCCCTTCGGATCGCCAGTCCGGAATACATCGATGCCGAATTAGAAAAAATCAACTGTATTGGAAGTGATCTGTGTTATCCATCTGCGTTTATGGAATCTTGTCTCAACAAGGCAAAACGAACTTTCTATCGTGTCAATAATAACACTCGTACTTTGTCAAAAAATATTTTAGTACTTCCATTTTTCCTGGGCTTTTTAGGCATTGCTAATGTACTTAAACTTTTGGATATTCAGGTAGTATTTTCATATAACAATATTGTGAAAAATATCATAGTAAAAAATAGCCCTACCAATAATTCAGGCATTATCTATAAAATTAGTTGTAAACAATGTGATTCCTTTTACATAGGTCAGACGGGAAAGGATTTGCACACACGTATAAAACAGCATCAATATTCCGTTAGAACAGGACAGTCGTCCAGTGCCCTTTTTGTCCATTTGTCAGAGTTATCCCACTGTATTGATTGGAATAATGCTTCAGTTTTATTTCACTCTAGCAACATTGTTAATAGAAATATTCTTGAGTCTGCCATTATTCAACTTACAAATAACTTCAACATAAGCAAAGGTCTTTTTCAACTCGATCCTGTTGTTTTGAATTCCTTCAGAACAGATTTAGATACGAAGGGTAGAACGCTAAATCTTTGGTAAACTTGTATGCTTCTCTAATAACTTTTATTTTTCAATTTATTTTTATATACAAGAAGGGCAGAGTGCTAAAACCCGGGCAGATTTCCAGTATAAATTTGTATTTTTTTTTTATATAACATTGGTTGGAAACAATTCATTTGATCTTGTGCTAAAAATCGATCGGTAGGTTTTTTTTTTTTTTTATCTATAACATTGGTTGGAAACAATTCATTTGATCTTGTGCTAAAAATCGATAGTTTTTCCTTACAAATTTGTATGCTCCTCCCACAATCCTTTAATTTTTAATTTTATTTCTCCGTTTATTTTATATATATATATATATATATATATATATATATATATATATATATATATATATATATATATTTTTTTTCTGTAACCTATATATAGGCTGTAACTCTTTATGTACTTCAGTGTTCCTGAGGATGTCATTAGACGAAAGCGCTTGAGCACCATTCTGTGTTTCCTTTCCTTCGTGGTTTTATTCATCATATATATATATATATATGGGATCTGCATCCTTATCATAAGGCTTAGACTCAACTTTACTTGGGCCCTCATCCCTGTCACTAACACTAGGGTTTCCTTTTGGGTTTGCATCACACACACACACATATATATATATATATACACACACACACACACATTAGGGCATGGTTAATTAATCAGTTTTAGAAAAAAGTGATGAATGACGAACTTTTCTAATTAATCAATGATTAACTGAGAAAAAATGATTAAAAGAGGAAAATTAATCATTTAAATTTTTTTTTTTTTTTATTAATTCATGATTAAATTCGGAAAAAATGATTAACTGATTAATCAGAACCATGCCCTAAATTATATATATCATCCCTTATTGCTTATTGTAAATTCAATTAATTTTTATTTGAAAATTAGAATGTTTATAAAAAATAAATGAAGAAAATAAAGAGGAATGAACGTCACTGAAAAAAAAAGATAAATAAATAAATAAATAGATAAATAAAAGTAATCGAAGGTGGTAGTAGGTACTTTCAAGAGAAGGTTTTCAGTTTGGAACACATTTTGTGCGTCAAAAAAATATTGCGGATAAGGAATTTGTATTATTTATGTGGTAAATAGGTAATTAAATAATTTTAATTAAAAATGTCTTCTTTATCTCAAATGAAAAATTCTTTGGCGCCACTAATTGAGGATAGGAAATATATTTTATGAAATATCTTGGCGCTTATACGACTCGTCTATCGTTCCAATCAATTTACCTTCATCTTTCTCCGTCGTGTTACGAGAGGAACAAATTCTCGTTCGGACATCATCATTATTATTATTATTATTATTATTATTTTGCACCATTCCCGCGTTTGTCGCGGTAGTTCGTTGCTTTTCGTTGATATTCCTTCCTTCGTTCGTGACACACATACTTCAAGAATGTCATTTGGGGCGTATGTAACTTTCTCTGTCCCTACCCTGATCCTGTTCCGTTTCTCGGATTAACGGAATGACGGAATTTTGTTCACGCACGATGCAAAATGAACGGAAATAATTATATTAATATAATTATTGGACAGAAATTGAGTATTCGCGTTCAGATTTGGTCAAAATCGTTCTCAAGGCCTACAACAATCTTTCGTTTTCTCTTCATTTGTTACGGATTTGAACAGTAAATTCAGAGTTGCAATTTGCAGTAATGTTAAGCTACAGACTGTGTTTGCTTCCCTATTCATAATTCTTCACTTAATTAAAAGTAATATCACAACCTTTAGTTTAGTAAATATCTAATTAAAATTTAGTTCAATAGTAGTAGCAAGAATTTCGAGACTTTTTAAGAATTTTAAACGCGATTAAATTTTTCAATTGTGTGTGTGTGTGTGTGTTGTACACCTCAAGAGGTAATGTACCTTGTACCTCATTCCTTGCTCTAGGTATAAATCTTGTGTGGGTTCCCAAACACGCAGAAAGAGGAACTTTATACGGGTTAGAAAGGCTATTCAGAGTTCTCTGCTGCGAAGTATTAGCTTCATAAACATCAAAGTTGCTGACATTTGTATGCGGCAAAACTATCGACAACGCAAAGATTGAAAGTAGAATGCGTTTATCTTCATTACTCAAAACCTCTCAACACTTTCAATAGTTTTAATGCGGAACTAAAAAATCTTCACTTCCTCCTATCTAAAACCATTAAAGTTGCAGTTACAATGTATTTTTGTACACACACACACACACACACACACACACACACACACACACACACACACACACACACACACACACCTTTGCCTTTGGTTAGCTTCCCAATTCTTCATTCTGATGAAGGTCAAGCTTTTCACTCCACCTTAGACCAACAGTTTAACGTGGAATCCGAACCACGCCCCACCAGCAGCTCAGCGTCTTAACCACTATGCTACCCAGGGTACCCATTTATCTACCAACCACTTTATTGTGTGAAAAGATGAACAGCTGGGTTTTGATGCGCGCTGGCTGCCGTCACTGGGTCTCGAAGCCGGGGCTGATGGATTCGTAGTCAGCGACGCTAACCACGACACCACCGAGGCGCATCAAGTGTATATATATATATATATATATATGAGAGAAAAATTTAACTTTTTTCTAAAATTGTAACAGAATGGTTGCCATAGTGATGAAGGTAACTGGATTTCAGAGTTCCCCTTATAATTGTTTTAATTTTATTTTTTCTCTGGATCTGGAAATGTGTAACGACTGGTGTATATATATATATATATATATATATATATATATATATATATATATATATATAGGGCGTCCCAAAAAAATGTATACACACTTTAAATACTTATAAAGGCAGTGTTTATTAAAATACATTTCATTTTCAAAATGTAATAGAATCTACAGACATTATTTAATTGTCTTGTCAACGCCTGTTTTCAAACTGACGTCCGTTCTGGTCCAGGCACTGCTGATAACGCGAAGCAATGGAATCGCAAACATCACGAAACATTTCGTTTGGTATTTGTGTGCATTCTCGTTCAATGGCTGCTCTCAATTCAGCGACTGTTGCAGGTTTTATAGCGTAGACTTTGTCTTTTAAGTATCCCCATAAAAAAGTCTAGTGGTGTGAGGTCTGGTGAACGCGGAGGGTATTCTACGAAACCCCTTCGTCCAATCCACATCCACATCGTGCCAAGTACCACTCGCAATACTCCACTCTTCGGTCCGGATCATCTTCATTAATAGCATGGACTAATCTTGGAATGTAACTTTTCCATTGACAGCGCTTCAAAATGCGTTGGACAGACGATTCTGAAATTCCTACCTCACGACTCGCTTGCCGCACAGATTTTCTTGGACTTTGGTGATACGTTTCCAGTACTCTTTCTTGCTTTGTGGGGCTTGTCGATGTCCGTGGTCTTCCGGAACGCTTCTTGTGGACATTCTGAACAGTTTCATCGGCTTCAAACTTATCTCTAATTCGAGTGATGGTAAGTCGCGTTGGTGGATCTGTTTGAAACTCCCTCCTAAACTGTCTTTGCACTTCAACTGCGTTTTCACACTTCCAGTAGCATTTTAGAATGAATTTCCTTTGTTCAAAGCTTAGTCTGACTGCCATTATTAATTCTAATGGGTTTAACTTGGAAAGAAAGAAACATCAATTGAGCTATCAGCTGTTAAAGTGTGTATACATTTTTTTGGGACGCCCTGTATATATATACAGGTTGTCCATAATTTATCTCTAAAAATTCAATTAAATTTTAGTTGAATTTGTAAAGATAATTTGTGGACGCCTCGTATATGTCGTACGTATGTATGTATTATGTATGTCTGTATGTATATTTGACATTGCACGACGACTCTTTGGTCGGGATCATCATTACTAATCGTGAAATGGTTATTTTGAAAGCGCTTCTTACTTCCTTCCGTTATCACTCTTTATCGCCTGTCGATGTAAAAATTTAACTTCTTTTCTCTCCGTCAAGTTTATTCGAGTGTTGCCCACCAACAAACCCAAACTACGTTCGAAACAAATACACTTGTTGGTTTATGTCGTCGTCGTCGTTGTTGGCCAGGCAAGCTACGGCTTGGGACCGTAGCGCATCTATCCGGTATAGGTTAACCTGGATGATGTAGCCATAAGCACTGCCGCTAGTTAAGTGCCAACCAGTGATTATCTCACTAGCCGTATTGAGTCCGTTAGGCGAAACTACGACAGTACCAAAGGTGGAAAATATAACCTTTGGTTTTCTATTATTTATTTGTAAAATGGACATGGCATTGATTAAAATAATATTGAATATAATTAATTAACTGACAATTGTGATATATAATTAATTATGTTTACATACATAAAATATATAGTATACATAAAATTAGTATTAATGTGGTTCACAATTGAATTATAATGGGGTAACTAATTTAAAATGAATTTATACTATTCCGAAATTCAAGACGGTAAAATTAACATTTAACTTGAAACTAAAATAAGAGTATTCACTACACACTCCCCACCAGAGAGGAAGTTCAAAGAGTTCCGAACGACACAGATTTCCGCTGACCTTTTGGTAGCTACTTGTACCTCACTTAAGGTTGATTCCAAAAACGCGGCTTAAGACGATCGATAGAAACCTTGTCGACCTTGGAACCGCGCTGGATGAGGAATGATTTGCGCGTACGTCGGAGAACTTCATAGGGTCCGTCATATGGACATTGGAGAGGCCGTTTTGGGACAGGTACACGAACGAAAACGTGGGTGCAAGATTGGAGGGCTGGGGAAACAAAGATGTTCTGTTGGCTAGTCAATCGAGGGGGAACAGGCTGAAGGACTGCATGTGAGAGGAAAGTGTTTGAGCGAATTCCGTAGGATCACATGACTTATCCCCGCAGTGAAGTAGCCACCTGGTAGCCGCAGTGTTGTTCCATAGACTAGTTCAGCCGCTGTAGTCTTCAGATCACTCTTAAATGCAGAGCGAATACCAAGCAAAACGAGTGGAAGCTTATCCATCCAATGGGAGTCTTCGTGACACATAAGGATGACTTCAGCTGGCGATGGAAGCGTTCGACGAGGCCGTTAGCTTGCGGATGATACGCACAGGTATGCGCATGTACTGTACCCAACAAGCTGGTAAACTTCTTCCAAAGCGAGACTCAAATTGGCGACCTTGGTCAGTGATGACTTTTGTCGGCAATCCAAATCTTGATACCATCCATGAAGAAAGGCTCTTGCAACAGTGTCCGCTTGGATATCAGGAATGGGATGGCTTCAGGCCATCTGGAAAAGCGGTCGAGACAGGTGAGCAGATAACGTTGGCCTTGAATCACTGGAAGAGGGCCACAATGTCTACATGAATTACCTCAAATCGCTGGATGGGGGCGGAAATGCGTCAAAGGGGGACCTGGTGTGCCTTGGACTTGGCACGCTGCAGGCAAGGCACGTTTTGGTCCAATGTTGACATCCTTCCGCATCGAGGGCCAAACAAAAGCGAGAGGTAACCAGGTGTTGCGAAGCACGGATACCAGGATGGGAGGGCTTATGAAGATCCATGAAGACTGCTTTTCTGTGACATGGAGGACATAAGGGCGAATAGCAGCTGTTGATACGTCGCAATAGAGGGGCACAGACAATCCTGGCATACTCATTTTCTTGAGGGAAAGTGAGTGAGTGGAGTCTTCTCTGAGCAGGTCTTGTAGTTCCGTATCCTTATCTGATCCTGTGCAATAGCATTCCACAGTGTAGAGCTGAGGGTAACAGAAGTAATCTCTATTCTTGAAAGTGCATCCGCTGGAGTGTTCAAGACACCTTTGATGTGGCGGATATCTGTGGTAAATTGCGAGATATAATCGAGTTGCCTGATGACTCTGGGAGAGTGGTTACAGCTGTTTTATTGAAGACAGTGACCAAAGGTTTGTGGTCGGTAAAAACACAAAACTCTCGGCCTTCAAGGAAATGTTGAAAATGCTTCACGTTTAAGTAATAGCAAGAAGTTCACGTCCGAAAGCACTATAACGCGTTTGGGCTGGCTGCAGCTTTTTCGAGTAAAACGCGATGGTGCTTGTTGACCGTTAATGGTTTGTTCCAACACACCACCGATCGCAACATCTGATGCATCGACCGACAGAGTTAGGGGGGCTCACTGATAGGAAATGACAGAGACAATGCACTATTGATAGCATTTTTGGCATTGTCGAACGCCTGTAAACTATCGCTACACCATAACAATTTCGTTACCTTGCGTTTGTGTGATCATAGCGTGTAGAGGAGCAAGAACACTAGCACAGTTTTAATGAACTTGTGGTAATAATTTACCAACCTAGAAACCGACGTAACTCACGCTGATTACTTGGCATAGGGTAATTTTTTATCACTTCACACTTGTCCTGAAGGGGGGTAATTCCGTGCTGCGAAATCGTGTGACCAAGAAATTCCAAGGTTGGCCGTGCAAACACACACTTAGATGCATTAATAGTAACACCGTATTGTTCTAAGCGTTGAAGAGGAGTGAAAGATGTTCCTTATGTTCCTCTTCCGTTGAGCTGGCCACAAGCAAATCATCGATGTAGGCATAAACAAAGTCTAAGCCTCTGGTGACCTCATCTATAAACCTCTGAAAGGTTTGCGCAGCATTCCGTAGCCCGAACGGCATCTTCAAAAATTCGAATAACCCAAATGGTGTACAAACTGCAGTCTTGGGAATATCCGAAGGCTCTACGGGAATGTGGTGGAAAGCCTTAACGAGATCTATTTTACTGAAGATAGATTTGCCGTGGAGAAGAGAAGTAAAGTCTTGGACATTTGGTACCGGATATCGGTCCGGGATGGTTGTCGAATTCAAAAATCGGTAATCCCCACATGGTCTCCAGTCTCCTGACTTCTTCTGGACCAGGTTAGGGGAGAGGACCAACTGCTTTTGGAAGGTCTTATTATCCCAAGATCCAGCATAAGCTGGAATTCCGATTTGGCAGCTGTCAGTTTGTCCGGGGCAAGACGTCTGGGTTTGCAAACACAGGGGGACCTTTTGTTGTAATGTGATGGGTAATGGTGTGCTTAATGGTATCACCCATCTGCATCGGTTGAAGAATTCCTGGATATCGCTGGAAAAGGCACTGGTACATGGAATTAGGGGGAACGAGGGAAAGTGCAGAGTTCGAGGCGTCCGGAAGGGCAACCTGTTTGGCAAGAACAGAAAGCAGTGTGGCCTGGTCGCATAATCGTCGCTTGTCAAGATCCACCAGGAGTTTGAAATGCTGGAGGAAGTCAGCGCCGATTATGGGATGCTGCACTTGAGCACAGATGAAAATCCACTTGAAGGATCGGTGAAGGCCCAAGTTTAGTTCACGCGACTGAGTACCGTACGTGGGTATGCGTGAACCGTTAGCAGCGTATAGAGGCGGAGATTCCGAGTGCGTATGACCAGATTTTTGAGGGAATACACTGACTGACTCCGGTATCGACCAAGAAATTGATACCAGAGTTCCTGTCCTTTATGAATAACAGGTTGGCAGTGCGAGTACTAGACGCCATTAGGACTCGCTGCTGGGGTTTTCCGACGAAAAATTGCAAGGGGAGATGCACTTCCTAGCCTTCTTTCCAAATTTCGAGTGGTAGAAGCAGATCTTCCCGGAACTCGAACGATACCTCTTCGTAAATCTTGACCGAGAATGGCTTCTTTGCCGTTGATTTTGTAGCAGAGAACAAACGTGGTTGAGTTGTTGACTTAACTCTTTCACTTTCAACTCCAGTTCCGATTGTGTGTTCACGTTGTTGACCGGAGCTGTGTCAATCTCCACTACTTTGTCGGCAGTTTCTGCTAGTTTATCAACTGGAGTAGCAGGATCCATAGTGGCCAAGACACGCTGAGCTGATGGAGGAAGTTTCTGCAAGAACAACTGTCTAAAGATGTCCTTATCGAAGGTTTTGCGCGTTCGCCTAGAGCGCACTGCATAGCCCTCAGCATTTGAGTGGGCTTACGGTCTCCAAGTTCTTCTTTTGAGATTAACTGATGTAGTTTCTCACGCTCGGAGACAGTGGTGCGGCACAGGATGGCAGACTTCAGATCGTTGTATGGGTCTTCACTCGTGGAAGTACACACGATGACGTCACGGACTTCAGAGATGATGCTCGCTGGTAGAGAGGACAAAACATGATCGTATTTCGTCCTGCTAGCGGTGATCCTTCCCAAGTTGAATTGTGATTCCACTTGGTGGAACCAAATAAATGGATCACCCGGCCAGAAGACGGGGAGCTTTACGCTCAAGTGGGAGATGGCACCAGCGTCGTCAGGCATCTTCTCCTATGCTTGCTGACGTACAAGCAAGACGACAAGTTCCCAACGAAGGAGTGGAGGTTGAGACGAGCGCAGGCACAGAGCGCACGGGCAGGGAGGGGCAGAGGGCACGAGCGACATTACAGTCTGGTCCTAGTCGCTCGGGTGAAGGGGGTGGTGGGCACGAACGACGTTACAGTCTGGTCCTAGTCGCTCGGGTGAAGGGGTGGTGGGCACGAACGACGTTACAGTCTAGTCCTAGTCGTTCGGGTGAAGGGGGTGATGGGCACGAACGACATTACAGTCTAGTCCTAGTCGTTCGGGTAAAAGGGGTAATCCAGCTCCGGGGTCATCAATTGTTGGTTTATGTCGTCGTCGTCGTTGTTGGCCTAGGCAAGCTACGGCTTGGGACCGTAGCGCATCTATCCGGTATAGGTTAACCTGGATGATGTAGCCATAAGCACTGCCGCTAGTTAAGTGCCAACCAGTGATTATCTCACTAGCCGTATTGAGTCCGTTAGGCGAAACTACGACAGTACCAAAGGTGGAAAATATACCTTGGTTTTCTATTATTTATTTGTAAAATGGACATGGCATTAGATTAAAATAAATATTTGAATATAATTAATTAACTGACAATTGTGATATATAATTAATTATGTTTACATACAATAAAATAATATAGTATACATAAAATTAGTATTAATGTGGTTCACAATTGAATTATAATGGGGTAACTAATTTAAAATGAATTTATACTATTCCGAAATTCAAGACGGTAAAATTAACATTTAACTTGAAACTAAAATAAGAGTATTCACTACACACTTATTCTCAATGTACATTTTAAGCTTTTAATAACGACATAATAATTTTCTCAACTGGAATCTCTCACGAACGAAACTGAAATTCGTTCGGAACGTAATTGTCAAATCTATGAAGGAAATTTCATCCATAACTTCTTTACTGTTTTTCCTTAAAAAAACCCATATATATATATATATATATATTTCTCTCTTGTCCTTGAAAATGTGAATATATCACGAAAGCGCTCGGAATTCGTTTCTTTTTTTCTTTTTCCCTGTGGTTGTTTGCTTATTAATAAGATCACGTGTTATTTTGTGATTTTACTGCATATATATATATATGTATATATATATATATATATATATATCCCAGGTGCTTAATCTGGGATTGAGGAGAAAAAAATATAAACAGTTTTTAGAGATATAATTTCATTGTTTTTATCAATATTTGAAAAAATCAACTCTAACCTAACCTAACCTAACCTTTGTATAAACAATAAATTTTGTAATCATCAGGTTTTTTTTATTTAATTCCTTGCAAGGTGCCTATTCTGGGATTGAGGTTGAACGCAGGTGCTTCATCTGGGATTGAGGTACATCAGGTGCCTATTCTGGGATTGACCCGAAAAATTTTGTACTTTTATATAACAAAATTTACCTTAGCCTGATTAGGGCGCAGTTCCCCATTTTACGGTATATATACAGTATATATACCATAAAATACCGTATATATATATATATATAGTTCATTGCCTTTTCCATTTAAGAATCCATTGTATTATGACTAATTTTGCTCGTATTCGGCGAAATTGTTTGCATGTTTTGTACACTTGTACTGGATTATACGAGTGTGGATGGAGTGAGTGCCTTTTCAAACTATAAATATAACGAGGCATTTCTCTGTTGTTGTTGCATGCGGTTATGACTCATTTGGTTAGGGACAGGCAAGGCTCCTTCATTGTGAGCAACGGGACCATTCTTGCCGACACTGGTTCTCTCAAGTTTTAAATTACATTTCGTATATATATATATATATATATATATATGTTAGTATGTGTTACTGTTTCTCCATATGTTGAAAGGTGGTGGCTTTTTTGTCCTAGATTGTACGAACTGTTTGTTTTAGGCTATTTTCGTTACGATTGCACGAGGAATAAGTTTTAAGTAGCGTGTGTCTGGTTGCATTGTAGGAAAGAATGGTGAAGACTGTGTGTGTGTGTGTTCATCTCGTATACGAATACATTTGATTTTGTGACGGAATTGTTCGCCGAGGAGCGTCGTTCTTTTTGGTTGGCTGTTGAATGCTTTGTCGCTTCGCCGCCATGTTTCTCGGTCGCTACGAACGGCACATCGAGACTGCTCGTTATTCTCCGTCCGTTTTGTGCAGTGTGTGACGTGGGCATTGGTGCTTCGAAGGAGGTCATGTTCGCCTTTATCATATACTTATAAAGTTGTCATTATTAAATAACCCGATGGCAAACTATGCCGCTTCGCCGCTCGGGCCCTGGATACAGAGTCGGCTGCGCTCTTAGCGACTGAAGCGTCATTCACTAGGCAAGTCGGGACTCGGCTCTGCCAGATCTCGCCTATGGAGGAAGTTTGTAGATGTGGCAACGTCCCGCGGAAGGGGTTGACAAGCAGGCTTTGCGATGTGCGTGAAGAATTTTTAGATAAGTGTTAGAAGCCTTTGTCTCGGGATTTACACCTATTTATTATTAGTCAGTGGAATTGCGGCAGTTTTTTTCATTTCTGATGTTCGATTTGGAGGAATAAATAAAGGAGGGAATTGGACGAAGGTAAAGTTTTAAAGCGTTACGACAAACTCTCTCTCTCTCTCTCTCTCTCTCTCTCTCTCTCTCTCTCTCTCTCTCTCTCTCTCTCGTTTGTTACCGTCTATCGCGAAGTGAAGTCGAAACGGATTTGGTAGTAGTCGGCTGACAACTTCCCTGGCGGGCAGTCGTAAGAGCGATAGTGCCGGCTGCCCTTCGCAACATGACATTTTCGTGGGCAATAGCGCCACACCGAGGATCCCTTACCCACGGCGTTTAATACTTAGACTAAGGAAGGTGCAAATAGTGAAAAACTAAGCATAATGCTGCGTATATTGTGATAATAAGATGTTATTAATTAAAATAAGATAAACGTAGAGTTTTTTTTTATTAGTTCCGTGTTTATTTGTAATTTTGTGTTCAAATCTGCAATATTATTATTATTATATATATGTATATATATAGCCTATATATATAGAAGTATATTGTCTTTGAATCAAAGTTTATTAGAAAATCAAATGTAATGGAAAAGTGTTGTGGTTGAATATGTCTAGCGGAAATAATAATAATAATAATAATAACAACAACAATATGCTTGATACGGGGTTGAGGCCCCCAATTTATGAAGCGATGAAGGGTAAGCCAGTTCCATGTCCCCCTTCCCACGGTTCCCAGTCCAACGGGGATTCCTCCCCCACCAGTACCTCGGGGTTTACTCTATCAGGGTCTACGAACTGGAACGGGGGAGGTTCTTCAGGGGGCCACGAGGGTGAGGGTAGTTCCCCCGTGGGGCTGAAAGGCGAGAAGGCGGAGAAACATCTGCTCAACATCAACATCGATAGGGAGAATTACATGTACAATAATGGGTCTTCGAGGGCGACCCCAACTTATGCCCATGGCTCCTTTTCGAGCAAGTCCTCCTCGCCAACGCCTCCTTCGGGACAGATCGTGTTCAACATCACGTCTCCGTCGGAAAACCGAAGTAACGGTCATAACCGGCGTTTCAGGTGTCAAAGCCCCTGCACGTGCGGGTGCACGTGCGGGGGTAACGGGAGCCCCGTGAATACCCTTCTGCCCCCGAGCACTGTGGGCAGCGACCACAACTCGAATCATGTCGTTTCTTCTCTTTTGCCCCTCGTAGAGTGCCGCGCCTGCTTCCACAACATATGCGCCCCCTTCTCTAACTCCCGGCCCTGCGAGAGGAAAGCGGACCCCTACAATCTACCCCCACCGACCCTCCTCACAGACACTGTAAGTAGCCTACTTTTTTTTAAGCTATGTAATTCGTGGGAGTATATACAGTCTGTTGAAAAAGTCATATTGTGAAATTCCACTTGTCTTACTGGTGTTTGAAAGAAACGGATTCACCACAGGATTTTTGAAGTGACTGTACAAAGTCCGGTTTTAAGTATGACTCGTAGATAAGTGTAAATTGGGTCGTGTAAAGTAAAAGGAAAAATTGAGAATTTTAAATATTTTTTTCTGAAAATAAATTTTTACGTCGATTTAAATAACGAAATTGAAAAAAAATTGCAAAGTGCCATTTTTTTAAAACTTTTAATCGGACCTTGTTTTTGTGATAAGTTGTTGGGGTGCCATATTTAAAATAGTTTTATTAGTCGAGTCGACGACAGGAGATGGACAACAAAAGCCACTCGGGGCCTATACACATTATCAGAGTTATTTTGGTTCCATTGCCATACTCGCGATTGCGTTTTAAGAAATGAATGAAAATAGCGAAACCCACCACTGGTATACGGTAGATAGATAGGTCTTTACCCATATTGAAGCCACTCCCCGTGGCACCGCGTTAATACCGTTTCCCTTTAAGCGAATTGAAAACACCGAGGTTGGAGGTTCGTTTCTCGATGGTGCTGCTGCTGGTAGTAATCCGGCTCCTCTAACTTCATATTACCCTTAGTATTTCCACGACGCTCGTTGACTCTTTCCGCGGGTACTGTTTGACCAACGTCGAGTACTGATATTATTTATTCATCCCCAAAATGGTGAAAAAAAATTGAATACCTTTTATCAAATTCGGACCGAAATAAAAGCGAAGAAATGTAATTTTCAAATTATTTTCTTCACCACTTTTTTATCCGACTATTTTTCTCCTCTTTTTAGCGGGGATTCTTTTCTTTTTAAGCTCGCTACCATTTAGATTTTTTAGTTTCAAGTAAGCTCACATACGTTCATTAAGTAGATTCAGTGAATAAATAAATAAATGTTTAAAATTACAAGTACGAAAATGTAGAGTTTGCCTTCATATTCGAATTGATAATAAGGGTTTTGAAGCGTCCATTTTTATTATTCGTAGATTAAAGCGGTAAAGATGGATTCGAAATTTTTATTTACTCCCTAACAAGGCTTACACGGACTTCATACCGATATATATATATATATATATATATGTATAGAAACGACGTAAGTATAGGGGAGTGTTCTGCACACGAGGAAGAGAAATAACGAACAAATGAAAAATGAGGTGACCGCCCGGGAATCGAACCCAGGACCTTCCGATTGCCGGTCAGACATGCTCCATGCTCCATGTCTGACCGGCAATCGGAAGGTCCTGGGTTCGATTCCCGGGCGGTCACCTCATTTTTCATTTGTTCGTTATTTCTCTTCCTCGTGTGCAGAACACTCCTCTATAGTACTTACGTCGTTTCTATACATTAATATACTGCGTGGTCATTGCAGTTAAATATATATATATATATATATATATAATATATATATATTTGTGCGTGTGTCTTAATTGAAATAGGTTCACACTGCTGCTGAAATAAAAATGAATTTGCTGGGTAGGGCTCGCTATTGCTCCTAGTTATCATATCTTTTTTGGGCAAGAACATACAGAGCGAATAATTTCACGTGAGGGTGGTTATGGTGAAGGTGAAGTTCATTAATTTTCACCCTTTGAAGAGATGAGAATGTGAACGGAAGTAGAGTAAAGCAGTCATGGTCAGGGTCTCCGGAATGGCTCTCGAGAGCCAGCAGGGGGAGGGGGCCTCGCTACTCATTTAGATCGTACTTACAGCCAGGGTCATAAATAGGAAGGGCGTACGGCTTTACGTGGAATCTGAAATATTTACGGGCCACTACTACATCATCTAAACGCGGAGGACGGTCACCCATCGAGCTACTATAAATTTTCGATCTCACGGGAAGCGGTGTTGCGGCTAAACGTCCGTGGAAAAGTTGTGGGTGAGCTTTGGGACACGCGCGCGCACTTTTTCTGGTATTCGGGTGGAAGGCATCACCTGAAAGAGGGGATGAGGGTGTGGGGTCTCTTTCTCATAATGGAGACCTTGCATTGTATCTTCCGTCACAAAATTTGCTTTCATTTACACTGCACGAATTCACACGTTGGCAATTGCGTGAAGAATTATTGCTTTATATAACATTTATAATGTCCACAACGCTCAAATGCAAATTCAGTCAAAAACGGTTGGCATAGTTTGTGTTTTAAGCAAAAAATTTTAAATGATTTTAACTCTAGACATCGTCATATTTAAGCGTTTTAGTCATTGACAAAACTGCAATTTCTCCTATTATCACTCTCACCCACCCTTGCACACATTTTTGTAGTGTGTGTGTGTGTGTGTGTGAGTGAGTGTGTGGCTAGTTAGGAGTTCAGTACTTATTGTTTTGTCATGTGCCGAAGTGTTGACATTCTCGAATGGAGTACCATATTGCGGATGGCTACACAACTATACTCCTTAAGATCCTTGTGGCACCGTAGCGTAATTACCATTTATTTTATTATCTTTATTTTTAGAGATCCCTCTGTATTATTATTATTATTATCATCATCATTATTATTATTATTATTGCAATGGAGACATTTCAAGTATGTTGTTATAATTGGGGCTCTCCTAAATGCGATCGTCCGTCAACAGATATAAAGAATATCTCTCACTGATTTTCCCTTTAATCCAAGAGTGTAAAAGAGTTGTTCCTTTTTAAGTTTAGGTCATTCCCACTGTAATTAATGTAATTATTGGCGTGAATGGAAGGGAAATTGATTTTTGTATTGGTTGTTTTCTCATCCGCACTTAACCTTGAGAACGATTAACATTCCTTCGAGAGTATTTACTGATTGGTAGCTTTTACTCTCCTTAAAGACGTCTATAAGAATGATGCTTTTCATTCCAAATGGCGGCACTCTATCAAAGGCTGGAACGCGCCCTCGTAATGAGCAAGAAGCGAGAGAAGGTGTAAACTGGGAAGTGTTCCCCCATGTAGTTAGTTGGTGAACGCGACTGCGTTCCCTCTTGCACTCCGTGGGTGTTGTTCTGGTGTTTGTTGGTGAGGGGGAAGTTGTGGTGGTGGTGTGTTCGCGAATGAAGGATCTCGTTTCGAATTTACCAATAAATAGTCACTCCTCGAATTCAACTCATATTATTGAATATTATTATTAATAGTATAACAATGCACAATGCCCATGCATTTGTGTATCTCACACACACATACACCACATTAATTTTGCCTTATAGTACATTTTTTTTGTTTGTTTACACGTACACTCCTATATGTGATCATTCATGTGTACCCTACGTGAATGTATATACATTTTTTATTTTAATAAAGGAAGGAATTTGTTGTTTAACCGCAAGGAAATTTCGGGTTTGTAATACCTTCGCCGCTTTTCGTTGTTCTGAACGTATGTCAAAGATGAACGAAGCTCGTGTGTAGTGGTGATTATTGGATTGAAAGTGGAAACCTTCGTTTCGACCTAAAACTACTATTTGCTGCTTAAACCGATAGCGACGAATTCAAATGAGGGACTTTAGAAATTAATGTGATATAGGGGTTGAAATGGTGTTTACTTTTTATCAAATTGAGATAAATGATTATATGCGATTGAACGAACACTGTCTCTTCTACTGGAAGAGAGGAGTGTAATTCAAATGGGGTCTCATCTCTAGCCGGACAAATAAGTGGCTTCTCACTGACCCGGTTCACCTTGAAAACCGTTGTTGGTAGTTAGTTGTATTCAGTATGGATTGGCACGGCGTTACCCACCTCTTACACACCTAATCCATAGACGATTATCGCAAAATTGTTTCCTTACGCGAAGGAAACCAATCCCCAGATGAAGATTGGTGTAAATTAATATTTGTTGAACGCTTTAACCAATATTAGAACCACTCGTGAAAGATTAATATTTAAAACGGGCATTGAGAAACCCTTAGGAGCAAGCGGGTAGCAGGAAAATTATTTCATCCCCTTCAGCGATAGTTTAGTTTGTAAAAATACTTATATAAAACATCGATAACCTTGTCCTAGAATGGCGTGTTGCCTGGCTTTTGCGTATTCATGCGCATTCACATCGATTGGTAAAATACAAAGTTTTGTAGAGAGAAATTTGTAGTTGTATAGTTAGGGGAGATTAAAGGGGGTGTTATCGTGTGCGAGAATAAAATATTGGAAGAATGTTCCTCTTGTAGAGTATGTGGAGTTTTTTATTTGTCTCAGAGATTTTGGGCTTATTCGCGTGAGGAGGTGAACTGATCATAAGGTTGCCATCGATTTTGGTAGCGGCGAGTTTAGTTCAAATATAATAATTTTGGTCTACAAGCACCTGCGACTATTCAGTAAACATTTACAGTTGATAACTACAAATGATTAGTAGCGAAGTATTTTTGGCGTACACTCGTTCAGTATGAGGCCGATTTATGTGCCTTCAGCCTCCTCTGACCTTGATAACCTATTTAGTGAGATACTAAAACGCTTCCTGGTTCAGTGTTTGTTTTGAAATTTAAACGTGTCTCGATCCTCGAAGCTTCCTCCGCGTTTGGTGGGGGTCTATGAGCCCCTTTGTGTCTCCAAAGTATCTTCAGATGAGATTCAAATAAAAACTCAACTTTGAATTTTGCTTCGAAACTCACTTTTCACGGAGTTTTTTAATACCAAACAGCGGCCTTTCCGCAAATGCCCCAACCCCTTCGTCTTATTTTTTGGTGGTAAGGCGGGGAGGTGGGGACACGTTTTATTTTCAACATTAAAAATACTTAATTTAGTGTATTAATGTTGGAATGGTGCCAAATTGGGTACTTTATATTATGAATTAGCGTAGTCCATTTGATTAAACGTGGTAAAAAAGGTGTTCTACACAACAAAAATAAATGCAGACAACAAAGTCAAATGTAGGAAAATCTTTGTGCGAAATCACTTGAGGCTCAAAATTATAACGTTATTTCATTTCAAAGAAGTCTGTGAAACATCCAAGAATGGTGTCTATATATATATATATATATATATATATATATATGTAAGGTTGTATTGTCAGTTGTAGCTAAGATGGTTCCGAATTCCCACACCATCCATCGTTGGTACTTTTGCAGTTTTTTTGCGTTTGTTTGGCAAGTTTGGTTAAGAGGGATAATTGTTCTCTTTCCTGTTGTAGAAGGCGAGTGGGTCTGCGGGATTCCCTTCTTAAAATCCTCCTCATCCTAAAATGTGCTCGATCGCTCGCTCGTCTGAAAGGAAAAAAGGTTAGGCGAGAGAAAAGGAGTGCCAAACGGAAATGAAGATGGTCCTCTTATTCGTAACATGAGTGCCACACCGAACACTCGTCAAAACTTATATTTAATACCGTAAACTATTTTTAGCAAAATTTTAAAAGACGCGCGTATCACTTATAATTTATTATTATTATTATGATGTAATAATATCAGGTGCCGAGTCCAGCGTAGAACACGCGAGTCCTCTGTTCAAATCCATGAAACTTCTTAATCTTAATGACCCGCGCAAGCTGAATATCTGATCGTTATGAGATATTCTAAGGAAACTCCCGTATTAATTATGGAAATAATACCAACCAACCAAGTAAACCATTCAGTGAATTTAAGATGGATAACTTACTTTCAAAAACTTAACTCCTCACTCCAAACACGAACGAGTTTCATGTTTGGAGTAGTCTGGAAACAATTTTAAAAGCGAACATTTTTCATCAAAATTTTCGTACTCGCTTAGAAAAGAATATACATATATATGTCAGGTCATTTCATATGTAATGTTTTTTGCATTGCTAAACTCGCGTCGTGTTTGCGCGTGTATCTATGTATATTTTGTGGAAAACTCGAATTTTTATGTTTAGACACGTTACTTTTCAGTCTAAGTGAAGTTTCATCGTGTTAGCAATCTTCGTTTATTAGAAGATGGAGGTGTCAGAGGAACGCATTAGGCATATAATGCTTTATGAATTTAGAAAAGGAAATAACGCGACTGCAGCAGCAGCAGCAGCAGCCGCAAAAAATATTCAGGATATTTATGGGGAGGACGCTTTAAATGTAAGGATATGTCAACAATGGTTCCGGAAGAAGTTTAGGTCTGGTGACTATAGCTTAACTGATGAAGCGCGCTCGGGCCGACCTGTTGAGTTCAATGATGAGTTTCTGATAGCTACACTCGAAGAAAATCCTGCTGTAACTGTTGAAGAACTTGCCCAGCGAGTAAATTTGACCGGTTCCACAGTTCATCGCCACCTTGCAACGACTGGGAAAAGTGTCGAAACTTGGGAAGTGGGTTCCTCGTACGTTGTCACCAGACAACTGTAGAGATCGTGTGAACATTTGCTCTTCATTGCATTCTCGGCAACTTCAAGCACCGTTTCTGAATCGACTCATTACTGGGGATGAAAAATGTGTGCTTTATCACAATGTTAAGCGTCATCGGCAGTGGGTTAGTGCTGGGGAATCTGCTACACCACAACCAAGAGGACATCCGCACCCCAGGAAGATTTTGCTGTGCGTTTGGTGGGATATTCAAGGAATGGTTTATTTTGAACTGTTGTAGCCCAATCAAACCATTACAGCCGAAGTCTACTGTCAGCAACTTCAAAGATCGAGCGCTGCATTGAAAACAAAACGTCCTCCTTTGGCCAATCGCGAGGGTGTTGTGTTTCAACAGGGCAACGCGCGTCCTCATACTGCTCGAATCACCACTGCCAAAATTGAACAGCTTGGTTGGGAAAAAATTCCACATCCTCCGTATTCACCAGATCATTCATCAGATTACCACCTATTCAGAAGTCTTCAAAACTATCTTGACGGGAAAGAACCTGAAAGTTTCGAGGCTATCAACATTGCCTTCTCCGAGTTTTTTTGCTTCTAAACCGAAGGAATTTTATCACCATGGAATTGAAATGCTTGTAGAGAGGTGGCAGTCATTGAAAGTGAAGGAAAAAATATAATTGATTAAAATTTATTTTGATGTAGTTTTATTTTCATTTGGAAATAAAGGTAAAAAAAACATTACTTATGGGATGACCTTACACACACACACACATACACACACACACACACACACACACACACACACACACACCTTGGTTTACCTTGGTTTTGCTTCCGCCCGAATTGTTCATTTTGACGAAAGTCAAGCTTGTCACTCCACCTTAGACCTACAGTTTAACGTGGAATCCGAACCACGCCCCATCAGCAGCAGCCCAGCGGGCTACCCAGGGTACCCATTTATCGGTGCACTATAGTATGCGCTCTACCTCCGATTGGTTAGGTTTAGTCATGATATTTTCGTTAAAACTAACGAAAATATCATGACTAAACCTAACTAATCGTCAAGGGCGATTGACATTGGGATATAAACAAGCAATTAGTAAACAAGATAAGAAGCTATAATTAAAAGGTAGACCGTATACTATAGTAGCACCCATTTATCTACCAACCAATTTCTTTATATATATATATATTAGTTGTGGACCGGATATCCGCATCCGCATCATTTTTAGCATCCGCATCCGCACTTCTGACTGCGGATATTACCTCTAATAAATTATGCAATTTACAATTAAATTAGCTTATAAAGTAGCTTATAAGGCCCAGTCATGCACATTTCATGTACATTTCATGTACATTTCATCTGAACAAACAGATATATAAACCTCAAAACATAAATAGCTGGTAACACAGAAAATTGAATGAAACTTGTTTCATTGAATTTTCTGTGGCTGAAACTCTTGAGAAACTTATTATTTTTATCATAATGAAAACATTAATATTAATTTTAATTCTTATGCATTGCCTGCCATAATAGTAATATCATGAAATTTGAAAAATTATATCATATATTCATAATTCTATATTATATTGATAGATTAACTAAATATCCGCATCCGCGGATATTGAAATTAAAAATCCGCATCCGCAGATGTTGAAAAACTGACATCCGGTCCACCACTAATATATATATATATATATATGAATAGAAACGACATAAGTGTTAAGGAACGTTTCTGCACACGAGGAGGAGAGATAACGAATAATGAAAAATGAGGCGAACCGCCCGGGAATCGAACCCAGGGCCTTCCAATTGCCGGTCGGACGCTCTACCATTATGCTACGGACCTCACTCAATCACAAATCGAAATTCTCCCACATAGTTATATGCGCATATTCACGATTTGCGAGGGTGCCCTCTTAGGGTATTGGTTTCTGCCCTATGTGGGAGAATTTCGATTTGTGATTGAGTGAGGTCCGTAGCATAATGGTAGAGCGTCCGACCGGCAATTGGAAGGCCCTGGGTTCGATTCCCGGGCGGTTCGCCTCATTTTTCATTATTCGTTATCTCTCCTCCTCGTGTGCAGAAACGTTCCTTAACACTTATGTCGTTTCTATTCATTTATATACTGCGCGGTCATTGCAGTTATATGCTATATATATATATATAATCTTTCTGCTCTTTTTAAATAAAAATATTTATCGTTTAAATTTGTAGAAATCCATCCATATCAAGCAATTAATTTAATTATTTTTTCAATAATAAACGCTAATTACTGTACAATATATAAATGGCGTGACTCTACTTTCATATATTGATTATAATGTAAGTAGTTATTGTCTCGAAAGTAACGCATTGCCTCTTACAATTTTAATTACTGTACTACTTAAAATTCTCTCTCCTTACTAAGAAAAAAAAAGATACGTTTGTTTTCCGTGCGGGTGTACCGTCTTTTAAACGATAAACGAGTTTAATAAGCGTGATGTGATAAGTTTTCAGCTTGAATCGTTTTGCGCTTAAATTATGTATCGATAGTGATATTCCAAAATCTCGTAAGTCCCCCCCCCCCCCCCCCCCAGTTTTTTCCCTCGTACTGGCGCATAATCGTACGGAGAATCATCGTAATCTACTTCCGTTTCTTTGACATCGAACGATTATGTTTCAAACTCTCGTAACTATTCAGTTCATTAGACATTTGACGAGTTTTTACTTCCGTAAAATTTGAGTTTTGATACTTTTGAGGTTTTCGAATACGATCGTCGATATTATTTGTTGAGCGGAAAATAAATTTGTATCGAGTATATAAAAAACAAATTACGAACTGCGATTCTAATTGTTGCAATAGAAAGAATTAAGCATTATTTACGTAAACGAAATTTGAAGTAAAGGTGTGCCAATAATGTTGCTCAGAGAAGCCTTAGTAGTGCTATATATTTAATTACATTGACCTAGTATCGTAATCGCGTTTTATCTCGATGTACGAACGCTTTTAGCCTCGACAGCCGTTCTCTCTGAGTGACGAGTTGGATTATCCGTTTTGAAGGCAAAAAAGACTTCATTTATTTATTTCTTCGTTGTTCCTGCTGTTGTTGTTGTTGTTGTTGTTACCTCAATTTTTTTAACCATTGAAATGGAACGTGACGGCCAGGGCGACTCGTCATAATTATTTGTTTAAAAGCTAGTTCGAATCGGAGATTATCGCTTCCATCTTGGCATGAACTGATGCTGTCTGCGCACGCGTGTTTTAGGCTATTCTGATCAAATATCGCTTACATGGAAGGGCAAAATGTCGTTTTGGGACTTTCATTTAATTGATGAACAGCCGTAAATAAGTGAAAACCATCTTAAACAAAGTAACAATCATATTTGTTGGATTGTGAAAATAAAACAATTTCATTATTTCATTTCGGTTTGGCAGACAACAAATGCTTTTTAAAACATTCATTCGAAATCTCACACACACACAAAATATATATATATATATATATCAGTGCCGTGCGGTGGGTACGTCTTCAGGGTAAGCGGAATTGCGTGCAAGTACACGCACTATATGTACATATTATATAATTATAGTAGCTAATGATAAACTTCATAACTGGCTAGTGGGTATGTACTGTAGACTATTCTGAAAAATATGGTACTGTCTTTAATATCTTCAATAAGATTTTTATTAGGGGAGGCGGCGCTCACCTAGCTTACCCTGAATGCACGCCACTCATGATATATATATATATATATATATATTATATATATATATATATATATATATATATATATATATGTGTGTGTGTGTGTGTGTGTGTGTGTGTGTAAGATTTTTTTTGCGTTCTCACTCTTAAGAACATAATAGTATGGTATATGCTCAATCTGCAATTGAGGATTAAATATAATATTGACGAATTTGTTTGTTTATTCCACCTAATCACTGTGCACTCCAAATAACAAACACTGACTTTACTTTTTAGTTAAAATGTAAATAAAGAAGTGCGGAGATTTGTTTGATCAATGTTAAACTTTTATCGGTCTCGTTCGAGGGCACGATGACGTTTTAATAGTAGGACTAATAATAAAATTAATTTTGTATTTATCCTGTTGCTTGTCCGTGTGAGGTGGTGGCGCGCGTTTTCGATTGTGACACTTAAAGACAGAATCGAAATGATTTGTTACGTTTCCTTTCAAAAAATTAGTTCGTTTAAAATGTTCACTCATTCTTTGAAATAATTATGAGAGATCCAGTAGTTAATTTGGATTCATCATTTCACGTAAGAGACCTTCGTAGATATTTATGTAAATAATTTACTCGTTACCTACTTTAGAATTGTTAGTTTCTGCGTTAAGTAACCAGGCGCATCGCTGGTGTAAAGGATAAACAGTTTGTGCGACGAGCACCACTGAAATGATGAAGGTTTTTATAGTCTTCGTTAATTATTTTTATTTTTACGCCACTTTCTCGAGAAAAGATTAATTTTTTTTCCCCCATTTGTCGTTTCCGTGTCCAAATCTCGAGAGGCGAAATGCTTTTTGGAATCGAAGGCAAAAAAAAAATTGGTTTCATAGGTTAGATTTGGTTAGTTAAAAGACGCGTATTTGACCTTGTATCGTCGTTTAATAAAGTTAGGTTAGGCCAGTGGATTCCAACCTTGTTTAGGCCAACGCCCTCTTAATGTCCATCAATATTTGCCGGTGCCCCCTCATAAAGATAATAATATAACGGGATAAGTGATTTAATAATAATAGAAGGTAAAAGTTTTAGTTTCCTAGCGCCCTTCTAAGATTCTCAAACGCCCACTTTGGGGCGGTGACGCCCACTTTGGGAACCACTGGGGGTTAGGCCAAGCTCTGGTATAGGTCGTTTACACTGGTCATTTTCGGTGGAATTCCTGTTCTAAATGTGTTTTCCCGAAATTCCGTTGACAGTGTGAACACTTTTAGATGAAACATTCCTCGTTTTTGGTGGTTTTTTAAGGAATATTTCGTTCCACGTTTCGTTTGAGGTACAAGGAACAAGTTCCACAACATTTACAAAGAAAAGCAAACCACTTTCTCTATGTACAGCGAGAAATTGCTGAAAATAAAAGTAGGCCTACTTTTTCGCAAAAAAAATATTGGATTTATATGAAATTTTGGCAAAAAATAAGTAATAACTAACTGATTTGAGGATTCCGTTAAAGTGAGCAAAACCAGTGTGAACCTGGAAATTTTTTTCACAGTAACAAAATTTGATGAACATATTTCTTGGAACTTCTCTCTCGTTCCAACACCATTGTGAATACGATATTAATTTAGTTCAACCACCTTTCGAGCGAGGCGTATTCGATCAGATAAGTATAACATTGTACTTTGAAAAAGTAAATATGTGTGTGTGTGTGTGCGCGCGCGCGCGCGCGCAAAATAAGCAATCGTGATCAACCCTTTTTCCTCTAATAATTCTTTTAAAATTTAATAGTTTGCAGTCGTTTAAAATAACGAGCTAAATATTTACGAACTTGGCAGGATTGGCGTATGTGGTTGGTTGAACAGTAATTGAGAGCTGTTGTTGGGCGATTTTTGTCTAATTGGAGAAAAAATAGTAATAAAATTTGGTCAGAAAGCTGTTATGCTAAAATCATTTACCGCTGCGTGTTCACTAAAGGGAAACGTGAAACAGAAAGGTTTATTTATTGTTTATGGCCGGAACTAAAATAAACATTTAATTTTTAATTAAAACGTAAAGAAATATTTTTGAATAAATGATATTAATTTTTTGGCCATTCTCCGAGTTTTTCCGGAAATTACTTTAGTAAAAAAAAAAAAAAAAAAAAAAAAAATTATATATATATATATTTCTTTTTTTTGAGAATTGCTGTTGCTAAGCCAATGCGTTTCAGTTTTTCTTGAAGGGGGTCGGGGGAGGGGCTAAAAACTTAAGCCCCTCCCATTATGTGGACGAAAGAAAATCACACACACACACACTTTTTAAAAATAATTCTTGGGGGTGATATTTACCTGTTCTGGAAATACACTATATATTTAATACAGAAGTTTGGTTTGCATTTATAAATGAGTTCGTGTTTCGTTTTCGTTATTGCCGACATTTCCCAACGAACTCCGTCCGTATTTGTCGTGTTACGTATACTCTACGTTGATTTTGCACGTTCGTTGAGAGTTAGATTGCGTAACCTGGTACAGCAGATTCTTGGAGAAGTTTGAGTCCGCTCTGTATCGTCCAAATTCATTTTAAGGAGGAACGACTTTGTAAAATGAGAAGAATCATTCAATCTACCATTTTCACATATTTTTTGCTCGTTCGCAATTTTTCTGCTAAATTCTTTGTTGAAACGTGAAAAATGATTGGCCATAAACGAATTTGTGGAGTAAATTGTTACAGGACCATTCGCGCATACAACAACCCTCAGTTGAGTTGTATGAGTGTGCGACCCGTTGCCCAAACGAGAATCCCAAACTTGAATGATCAACTAACTCTAAACGATAACTTTACGCTTTAGTTCTAAAGCCGCATCAACCTGTAGTATTTTTGTTCAAACTTTACGAAGTTCCAGGCCCCCAAACTTCCCCTAATTCTATTGTGTGGGGGGTCTTGAAGGCCCCTGAAATAAATCCAAAAAGAGTATCGACGTTTGCCAAACGATCTGATAAAATCCAATGAGCGAGATCTTTGGATATAAATAAACTGCTTTTTTAAAACTCAAGGACGTGCGCGCGCACTTAATATTAATTAATTAAAAGAGAAAAGTACTTTTTAAGTGTAAATATGGGCTCGTTATTGGTTTTTAATTAGATTGTCATCCGTGTAGTTTCACTCCAACCCAAGGCAACACCGTGTGCTTTTTTTGATTTTCAGCTAAATTATAATAAAATTTAATAATTTTATATATTACCTAAATTTGATACAGCTCAAGACAAATTCGATTCTTGAGTCTCTAATGTTTTACGTGTGACGATAGTGGTGCTTGGAGGTATGTATGGTTGGTTCTAGTGTTCCTACTTCGTGCTAATGGATTGTGTTGCATTGTTCATAGTTCAAAAATGGACTCTCATTTTGAAGAGGAAATTGTTGGTTATTTTTCTGGAAGACAAAAGTATTTCATAATGGCCATTTTAATTAAGATATATGGAGTTTCAAGGTATTGAGTAATTATAGTTCTCGGAAAGAATTCTCACACCTTCCTCTCGCGGCCGCTCAAAGACAACTGACAGTGTTGCAAATCTTTCAATGGGTTTTCGTTTCTGTAGAGTTGGTAATCCTGAATTCTCGGTTAGCAACAGCAATATCGAACTTGCTCCCACGATATTTCAAGGTTAAACTTTCTAATTCTTAATAAATATACTTGGTAAATATATTATTTCTCTATAATTGCATCTGAATTAAGATTTTATAATGTATAATATTTAT
Organism: Bathynomus jamesi; assembly: GCA_023014485.1. NCBI lineage: Eukaryota > Metazoa > Arthropoda > Malacostraca > Isopoda > Cirolanidae > Bathynomus > Bathynomus jamesi. Next base: position 156,094 of record JAJOZX010000461.1, on the reverse strand, counting down.
GTAAGTGTAATTTAATCGTTTTATCGTGTATGTGTGTGTGCGTGCGTGCGTCCGTCCGTCCGTCCGTCCGTTCGTTCGTTCGTTTGTTTGTTTGCCCTTGCTGGCTCGAATCCGGCGCACGCGTTGTGGGCCCCGCTTTGTTAGCCGTTGTTGCCGCGTGCTGACTTTATAGAGCGATTTCTTTCGACTTTTCTCTCACCTTTTTTGTATACCTTTAATTAAAATCCTTTTAATGAATTAGTAATCCCGTTTGTTTTCAATATGGTCACCAGTAGAAAGTACAATATAAAATTTCAGAATGCGTCTGTCTAACATATTCGTTTAGGCAGACACTCTCTCTCTCTCTCTCTCTCTCTCTCTCTCTCTCTCTCTTCGATAGAAATTCAGGTCACAGTATTAGGGGGGTTTGTATATTATTTTAAGGGGGAATCAGGAAAGGGGTTTGTATAAGGGAGCATTAACTTAAAAATAAAAGAATAGGTAGAGTCCTGTAATGACGTTTGATTATTTAAGGTTTGTTGCCATTTCAAATTGATTATCGTAAAGAGAGGTATGTCGCAAAAATTAAACAAACTTAGGCCTGTACCATAAAGTTAAAAGGGCTTTCTTTGTCATTTGCTGCCTTGGAATTTTCTCTCTCCCTTCCCTCTTTGTCGTACGGTAAGGGAAGGGGATTTGCCCCCCGCCTTTGTTATAGCTCGCTAGACGTTCTTAAGGAGGCATTCCTTCGTCCTTTATAATTTTTAATAGAGTGAAAACTCTCAGAAACTCTTTCAACTAATAGTAAATACTCGATCGACGTTATTTAATATATTTTTAAGGGTGGAGCGCTTCTTTCCTATTTTAATTTGGTGTTCCCTCGCAAATGAAGTATTTCCATTAGGCTACAGAGAGTATTTAATGGCCATGAAAGTAATAATTACATTGATTCATGTAAGGTATTTTCTTTTGATGGTTGAAGGAAAATTAAACTTAGAATTGGAATGTCTTTCGTAAAAAGGTAACTAGCAATTATTATAGAAATAATTGCATTGTTCTTAAGTATTATTTTTGGTGTCACGCCATTCTCGGTCCGCTGCTTTTGAATTAACGATAAGCGTATGGTTGGTAATGACTAATGACACATTCGTTATAAACTTCGCGTTATGTTTGCTGAACGATTTTTTAAGTACTGTAGACACCGTACAAACTGTAAGAATTAAGAAAATGGTCTTCCTTCGCGTCACGATCTATGTTCTATGGTAGTTCATAGTGTGAAATTTTAAGCGAGGAATTTGAGGTCCTGCTAGGGAGTATGTAATTGGGGAAAAGGGATGCTTGCTTTTTGGCAGGTTAGAGTAAGCTGCGCTTTTTATTTTATTTTTTTTCCTTAAGAGATGTTTGGGCCAATAGATTTCTACGTATTCTCTTACTATGGAGACTAATTCAGTTTTTCAGTTAGCCTATTTTTTTCAAACATATTATATAATAATTTTTGCTCTAATGTTCGTCGGAGCGTCGTTTCATGCTGATAAGCGTTGATAATCGTCAGTGGGAAAGGTATGACGAGATTCAAATCGTCCCATTTGGTGATAGGGGTGGCGGGGGCCGGAATAACAACGTTCCGTCGACGTGACATTTTATCTCGGAAGTTTTTTTTAATATTAAGTTATTAAAGTGGACATAAAATTCCCATCGACGAAATGTCTTTGCGGACAGATTTTTGCCCCCCCCCCCCCCCCCCCAAATTACTACGAAGGTGATGCTGATATCCGAGTCAGATAATTGCTGTATCGGTGGAGAGAGGCCTCGACTCCAAGGGAGGGAAAGGGGCGAAGGAGAAGGGGATAAGTCGAAATCTGTGTTTGAAGTTTGTGGGGTGTTTGTGAATACAGGTTTTTCATCCTTTTGGAACAGTTTTTGTTCGCCGTGCAATTCGTCCTTCCTTCCTTCCATCGTTCTCGGATTTTCCCTACCTTTTTTTTTGTTTTGGATATTCACCCCCTTTCTCCTTTTATTTCTCGGCGCCTCCCTGCATATGCCATCGAGGGAGGGAAGGGGGGGGCGACCGGTGTGTTAAAGGGAGGAGGGCGATCAATAGTTCCCAGTGACCCCGAGTTTTCCAGCTGTAAGAGGAAAACGCAGCCTCCTCCCCCTCCCTCGGCTCTCCCCTACGTATGAAAGTTGATGAGCGGGGAAAGGGGGATTAAGAGAGGGAAGGGGGCGTTTGACCAGGTTGAAAGGTCACTACCGGCAGCAGTGGCGAGTGTACGGTAGGCTAGAAGCGTAATTAGAATGGTTTGACGTAAGATTCCAGATTCGAGTATGCCCTCTCGCGTCGGGAGGGGTGGTTCCTACGGGGGCGGTCCCCTTCGACAGATTTTATTACGTGCCCTTTAATGGCGCCGATTTGGGTCAAGTTCACTTCCAGATGGGTCAAAGGGCCCCGTTGCACTTCCTCTACACGAAATGCTGTCGTTTAGTGCAAATCTCCCGATGGATTTACTTACCTGTAAACCTTTAAGTATATATATATATAGTCTTAGAAGTCACACACACACACACACACACACACACACAGATAGGTAAGTAGATGTTGAATTGAGTGTGTTTGAGTTTTTATTGAAGGGAAAGAGAAGACTAAAGTTGAGGCAATATTTGCATCTGTCAGTGATGTATCTTTTATAAAGACGAGACGGACGTTCTCCTATTGAGACACTTACGCCGCCTTTAAATCTTGGAGGGCGAAAGAACCCTTCATAAACATAGTTGGGGCATCGCTTTGACCTCCTTACGAACAAAATAATTTTTAACCATTATTAAGATTTCTACGGAACGCAGAAAACACAGTTTTTGTTTAAATAATAATAATAATAATAATAATAATAATAATTAGTATTAGTATTATTCGACGGTGAAGGCTACAACTTCCGTTTTTAATTGGATCGTCATGAAACTTGGTGGAAGCGTTGGAATTGTAACCCCTTTCTGGAATAATTCCGAACCGACTGATTACCATATTTTTTTTACCATAGATCGGTAGATCAGTGTATCAACTCCTAAAATATTGCACGCGCGAGCAAAAGTGATAGTAGTGAAAATATTCTTCTCAAAACAAAAGCTAATAATTTTATCTCAATATTGCTATTATGAGGTCATCCCATAAGTAATGTCGTTTTTTAGATCAGAATTTGAAGGACAAAAAAAAAAAAAAAAACTGAAACTTTTTAATCTAGTATATATTTTCCATCGGAATCAATGACACTTTGCCAACGTCCTACGAGCTTTTCAATGCCATATTCATAAAATTCAGGCAGTTTTGAGGCAAAAAACGTACAAAGACTGGTGTGCAGGTCATCTAAAGAAGTATACTGTTCCTCGTCAAGATAGTTTTGCAGACTCCTGAAGAGATGATAATCTGAAAGCGCAAGGTCTGGAGGATGTGGAAGTTTTTCCCACCCAAACTCCTCAATTTTTGCGGAAGTGATCCGAGCGGTATGAGGACGTGCGTTGTCGTGGTGGAACACGATTCCTTTCCGATTAACAAAAGAAGGTCTCTCTTCTTTTAGTGCAGTGTTCAATCGATCCAGTTGTTGACAGTAGACTTGAGCGGTGATTGTTTGGTTGTGTGGTAAGGTTTCAAAGTGTATTACACTACCTTTATCCCACCAAACACTAAGCAACACCTTCCGAGGGTGAAGATTTGGTTTTGGCTGCGGTGTCGCTGGTTCTCCGGCACAAACCCACTGTCGACGGCGCTTAACATTCTGGTACAGTATCCACTTTTCATCACCAGTCACTAAACGGTGCAAAAACGGATCTTGGAATTCACGGGAATGAAGAGCTGTGCTAATGTTTACCCGCACCCTCAGATTGTCGACCGACAATTCATGTGGCACCCATTTTCCTAACTTAGGCACTTTCCCGAGTTGTTGCAAATGTCGATGGATGGTGGACGGGGATGAATTGAGTTTCTGGGCCAATTCTTCGGCAGTTGTTGAACAGTCTTCTTCAGGTGCGGCTAACAGCAGGTCATTATCAAACTCAGCAGGGCGTCCAGAGCGTGCTGCATCTGTCAAACAGCAGTCACCATTCCTAAACTTTTGAAACCATCTTTGACATTTCCTCACACGCAGAATATCGTTGCCATAAACGTCCTGAACGTTTCGCGTTGCTTCAGTAGCACTATTCCCCTTTTTGAACTCGTAGAGCATTATATGCCCGATATGCTCTTCTGACACCGCCATGTTTATGAGGGGTTCACATAAAGCAAAAGACACGTCTTCACTGGTCAAGGTCTGTAAAGTATGTAGCGAAACACGATAGATCTCTTAGATATAACCTTCGGAAAATTTATGCTTAAACCGAGTAGGACTAGTTTAAACTTAATCTATCGTAAAAAACGACATTACTTATGGGATGACCTAATACTAATAGGTAGTACCGTATTATCGGTATTAGTGATAATTTCTAAAATAGTTGTTTTTTAACCAGTCGTGATGAAACTTGGTAGGAATGTTCAGGAAAGATATGTTCTTTTGAATAAATATTATTTCGGACAAATTTCATAAATTTTTAAGTCGGGGCAAGTGCAAAAAAATTCATCAAAAATCACACACAAAAATAATCTTTAAATGTTTTCCAAACAGATTTTAGGTATGCTCTACTTTCATATAAAAAAATATGGTATATCTCCGCTATGCGCCGTTTGTGACGCTTTTTTTTTTTTTTTTGAAGGAGACCCCTCACACAGCCCGTTTTCTGTAATCATTGATCGTACATCAATGTCTATTTTAACTACGAAGATTGTTCAGAAAGTAAGTTTACGAGGTGTTTTGAAGAAACTTTTATTACGAGGCGAGTAATTATTACGAGTATTTCAACAACTTATTACTACTTTTCTACATAATTACCAAACAGATTTAAACATTTGTCGTAGCGTGGGACGAGCTTTCCAATGCCGGTCGAGTAAAATGTAGGGTCCTTAGCTTTTAACCAGTTTCGTACGGCCGCTTCCGCATCGCGATCGTTTTGAAATCGTTTACCTCCGAGGTGTTCCTTTAGGGCTGGAAACAAATAGAAGTCGCTTGGTGCAAGGTCAGGACTATGTGGGCGGATGGTCCATGACTTCCCAGTGGAACGATTCCAAAAGTTGGCGTGTTTGATTTGCAGTGTGAGGGCGTGCGTTGTCATTCAAGAACTCCACACCCGCAATCAGCAACCTGGGACGTTTTCTTTTGATAGCCGTGCGGAGTCGCTGTAAAGTTTCACAATAAGAAGTGGCATTTATTATTGTCCCTTTTTGCATGAATTTAACATTCAAAACGCCTTGATGGTCCCAAACAATTGTTGCCATCACCTTGCCAATTAGTGGTGCAGCCTTGAACTTTTTGGTTCGTGCTGACCCTAGATGTTGCCACTTTACAGTGTTGCCACGCATGCCTAACAAAATATTGTACTACCACAACATTATTGTACTATGCATAATGAACCGGTAATTAACCTCGTAAACTTATGGGCGAATATGGTGTCTTTTGAAAGGTCTTACAGAGCTCTAATACCTTAACACGTTTAAAATTAAAAATATTCGTTTATAAACCGGTCAGCTTCAATTATGCGTTTTCATGAATTACAGAGCAACGAAAAAAGAAAATCGAAATACTAAACTCACCAAAAAATGTACCGTATCGGACAAACGTTGTAGACAAATTGCTCCCCTTTAGAATAATATTGATTTTGCTCGTGCTTCTTTTATAGTTTTCGAGTTATTTTCATTTAAATGAACACGGGTCGAAAACCTCAAATTTGAAAAATATTCCTAGGAAGTTGGTTACTGGTCATTTGACAAATATATGGGAAGAGAAAATTTCGCAGAGGCCAACGCTCATAGACAGTTAACTAAAAATGTAACATCTTATATATATATATATATATATATATATATATATATATATATATATGCCATTCCATACATAAAATTCGTTCGCGGAGACCAGTTATTTTACATACCATATTAAAGTCGAGGAAAATCTCTGTCATATAACATATATTTTAATCCTCCACTAACATTATCCAAAAGAATGTACGTCTCAAAAATGTTTTTTTTCTGAACAATCAAGAACACGGTAACTGAATATTAAAAACTGCCTTATCTCTGTGTGAGCTAAATTTCATGGCGTTCCGTTGAATATTTCTTATTCTCCAACTTCAAAATTTAAAGGTGCTGCTGCTTAACAAAGATATTTTAACACTATTTCTCAAGTAGTAGACGGAAACCCTTAGAAAAAACGTAGTGCATATACCACGTAGTTAAACTTATAATTAATCTAATAAATAGAATATATATGACTAGTGGGACTATATTTTTCCATTTAACCACACTATTGATAGTTGCTCTGAGCAGAAACTTCGGGAAGCTTTCGTTTTCTTATTTGAATATACTGCAGGAAGGACTCTCTCTCTCTCTCTCTCTCTCTCTCTCTCTCTCTCTCGGGATACAAGTTGTTGTAAGTCTACAAAATTTGATTAGCGTACATCACTGTGATGTTCCTCAAGTGTAACGAACACTTATCTTGTTTTAAATAGGCAGTTAACTGCTGAAAAATTGGGGGTGGTAATGACCGATGATGTCAAATTTGAGACACAAAATCAGATAGCAATAAAGAAAGCCAAAAGAGTCACGGTACAGGTACGAAGAACGTTCAAAACGAGGGACAAGACAGTAATGATTCCCCTGCTGAGAACACTGATTATACCAAACCTTGAATACTGCTCAGTTTTGACGTCCCCATATAAAAAGGAAGAAATTAATAAATTAGAAGAAACGCAGAAACCTTTCATAGCCAAAATTGATGACTGCAAAGAACTCAACTACTGGGAAAGACTACGTAAACTAAATCTGTACTCCCTGGAAAGAAGAAGAGAGAGGTACACTATAATCTACATATGGAAAATGATCGAAAAACTGGTCCCAAACCTAAAACTAAACCCAATTACCATTCAAACAACACTGGAAAATAGGAAAGGCAGAATGTGTAGCGTTCCCAAATTAAAGGCCCGACAAGGGACCATCCACACTGAGGGAAACTAGCTTGGTTGTCAGGGGGCCAAGAATTTTTAACCAGCTTCCAAAGGACCTCAGAAACGTTACAAGGGTCAAAGTTGAACTCTTCAAGAGAAGACTAGATGCCTGGCTCGGGACGGTACCAGATGAGCCGGGTGTACCTGGCTGTGTGTGGTGTAGAGCGCAGGAGAGCAACTCGCTCCTCCACCAAGCCAGGCCTAGAGGCGGGGCCACCAGCTTGACCTCCGTGTGAAGAGAGACCAACACACGGAACCTGAACGAGGTTAACGTATACAGGATTAACATATACAGGGTGAGTCACGACGAAATGTCATAACTTAGGGAGCTTATAGCTGAAGTCATTCCCAGTCAAAAACTCCATATGAACATACAGTAGGTCCGATTCTTAACGGTTATGGAGCTATGGATGTTTGAATGTTTAAAAATTACCATTCATAAGCGAACAAATAGCTGCTAAAGTTTTTATTCATGAATTTACAATAACTGTTCAAAATGACTACCCTCGGCCTCAATACACATCGCGGCTCGTCTGTAAATCGCGCGTGTAGCTCGCATTAGTTCATTACGATTACGATTGTCCTTTATGAGGGCTGCAGCATCCAAAATGCAACGGAGTAATGTATCTCGTGCTTCCACTTTTCTCTGGTACACCAGTTCTTTCATGCGCCCCCACAGATAAAAATCTAGAGGGTTATGTCCGGAGACCTGGTTGGCCAATTTTGCGCACCACCACGACCGATCCATCGACTAGGGAAGCGATTATCGAGATGCATTCTCACTGCATGGCTAAAATGGGGAGGAGCTCCGTCTTGTTGGAAGTACATACGCAATCGTGTTACCAATTGTATATCTTCTAACAGTGGTGGCAGTTCGTCTTGCAGAAATCGTAGATAAAAATGTCACCTGTAAGACCACCTTCAAAGATAAACGGACCAATCAGCTGACGGTAGAGAATACACCACACATTGACACTGAACCGATGTTGAAAATTACTTTTCACAATGGCATGAAGATTCATTTCTGACCACACATGTGAATTATGAGTGTTGTTGACACCGTCGCGGGTAAATTGAGCCTCATCACAGAACAAGACGTATCGATGTAATTGTCAATCGGCATTGAGCCAATTACAAAATTCCAACCGTTGGAACTTGGGCACGATCCCCAGGTTGGAGGTGCTGAACGCGCTGTACGTGGTATGGATACATACCTTCTTCGTGTAACGTTCTACGTACTCTCGTTTGAGGAATCTAAGACGTGTGGAAATCCTTCGCGTACAAACATGAGGACTCCGCTGTACCATCTGAATACTGTTTTCTTGTTCAGCCACATCTTGTTCTACCGGACGCTCAGATAAAACAGTAATGCTTGGAAATGAACCGCTCTCTCACAATCTCCGGAAAACGTTGCTAAACACTCGTCGATCCGGAATTCTTCGATTTGGAAAACGTCGCTGGTATTCAGCGACAGCAGCAGTAGTATTTCCATCGCAAAATCAGTAAACATACACCATATTGGCATATTCGGCATTTGAAAACGTAAAAGGCATACTGAGCCCACAAAACATCAACTGCACGCTGTGAAACACAACACACTACTACGTAGTTAGTTCGGTTCGGTAAGTAACTGCCAATCAGGGTTGCCAAGTCTGACTGGAGCACCAATACCAAATTTCCTTTAATTTAGTACCAAATGAGGCAATTTATTACCAAATTATATACAAAAAGCCTGTTGAGATGAGCCAATTGCTCTTTTCACCCATGGATATTCTTTTTCCCATTCACTATGGTACAATCGCCCGGTTTCATAATCCGATTTCCACTTTGACATTGTTGCAATTAATAAGTTACATAGTTTAAGAAAAAACACACTTCAGTCAACCGTGAATCTCGATAAACTGTCTGACGCATTAACACAATTAAGAACACGCCAGCAATGAGCATTGAGCAATGACAAGCGAGAATTGCACGCATGCGCAATGCAGGCCGTAACTAATGCTGCCACATGATAACATTTAAAAACTGCAACAAGTTCGTAACATGTTCGTTCGCATTTTCTATAACAATTCAGAGTAAGCTCCAAAGTCAGTTAAACAGTAAATTTATAACTGCAATTTGCTTTAAACATCAGTATCGTTTTAGCAAATTTCAATCAGCATGTATAAATACTCAGGACTGAATAATTAGTAAAATTGATCGAAACTTTTAACAATGATTTGTTGTAACATGTTCATAACATGTGGAATGCAATGTTTATGAAACTCAATTTTTCTCACATTCTTATTTATATATTACCAAATTCACCTCATTTCATTACCAGAATACCAAATAAATGTTTAAAATACCAAATTGCTTTTTCATTACCAAATTTTCCCAGATTTGGTAATGAATAATACCAGATGGCAACCCTGCTGCCAATTCAGTTCAAGGTCACGCATGCGCATGCTTGAAATTTAAACATCCACAGCTCCATAACCATTAAGAATCGGACCTATGTTCATATGGAGTTTTTGATTGGAAATGACCTCAGCTATAAGCTCCCGAAGTTATGACATTTCGTCGTGACTCACCATATATATATATATATATATATTATATATATATATATATATATCGGGTGTCCGAGAATTATCTGTACAATTTTTGGCTGTTATTAAAAGTCAACCATGAAGTGTAGAAATTCCAATGTTGTCCCAATTTACAGAGAATCTCATTAAGTTTTTTCTGATACCACGTTTTGACAAGTTTTTTAGAAATGTACGCGGGTGACAGACATTGATGATTTAAAAGCAAGAATCACAGCTGCTATTGAGCGAATTGATGTGGATATGCTGCAGCGTACATGGCAACATTTGGAGTATCGATTGGATGTTTTGCGAATCACTAATGGTGCACATATCGAATGTTTGTAACAACGTTACTTTAATAAAAGAAACTTTTGAAAATACAGATTCTAAATAATCTTGTTTAAGAATTTTACGTGTTTTATCAAGAATTTTATTAAAAGATGAAATTGTACAGATAATGTTCGGACACACTGGAATTTCTAAAAAACTTGTCAAAACTTGGTATCAGAAAAAACTTAATGAGATTCTCTGTAAAATGGGACAACACTGGAATTTCTACACTTCATGGTTGACTTTTAATAACAGCCAAAAATTGTACAGATAATTCTCGGACACCCTGTGATATATATATATATATATATATATATATACAGGGTGTCCCATAAGTCCGGCATCATAGGAAAAATAATAAAAAAAGGCAAAACAAAAGCTTTTATTTAGAGAACATGCTCAATATGTCCACCATTGTTTTCAATACACAAATTCAGACGTGATACCCAGTCAGCAAGCACACGGTGAATGATGTCAGGAGTAATGGTGTTACATGCCCCAATAATGCGCTGCCGCAAATGTTCAACACTCCTAAATTTCTCTGCGTATACCAGCGCTTTCAAGTGGCCCCAGAAATAAAAATCTAGTGGCGTGAGATCCGGGCTTCTAGCTGCCCATTGCACAGGCCCTCGACGTCCTATCCAATGACCAGAGAATTGTTGGTACAGGTATTCCCTTACTTGGGTGCTGTAATGTGCAGGAGCGCCGTCTTGCTGGAACCATGTTGGGAAATTCCCTTCTTCGTTCAAGACACTGGGAAATGCTTCTTCCTTGAGCATACGTAGGTAGGTGCCTCCAGTGACATGTTCATCGAAAGAGAGGGGGCCTATGATGCGATCCTTCGAAATGCCACACCATACCATCACCCGAGATGCACCTTGTTCTTTTGAAGAGGTATACCAGTGAGGGTTGTTTTGAGACCAGTAGCGGGTGTTCTGTCGATTTACCTCACCATTTCCATAAAAAACAGCCTCGTCACTGAACAGAATGGTGGACGGGAAATTGGCATCCCGAGCATATTGTTCCGTAGCCCATTCACAAAATTCCGTCCGCCGGTCGGAATCATCTTCGCTTAATTTCTGTAGGATCTGAAGTTTATATGGATGCCATTTGTGAGCCTGAAGACTACGATGGATACTACTTTTCGACACTCCTGTCTCGGCGGACAATCGCCGGAGAGACTTATTGGGACTTCTGTTAAAATGAGCCAGGATAGCAGTCGCTGTATCAGCGTCAGTGGACCTCCTTGAAGGTCGACTGCGTGGTTTATCTTCTATGGATCCTGTTTCCTTAAATTTTGCAACAAGTCTGCTAACACAACTCTGTGTTATTGACTCGCGGTCTGGATGCAGTTTGTTAAATTCAGCAGCGCCTCTCTTTGACTCCGATTTCCTATGAGTAGAATTATCTGGATTCGTTCTTCCTTGCTCACAGGTATTATGGCCTGTAGAAAGAGAAAAATATGAAGTATGGTTTGTAGAAATAGAAAAATATGAATTTCTCCTATGATGCCGGACTTATGGGACACCCTGTATATATATATATATATATATATATATATATATATATATATATATATATATATATATATATATATACTTTCAACCTTTCAAATGTCCGTGCGATGATTCCTCATTTCACGAAGGTCAAGCTTGTCGCCCCTCCTCTCGACTTGGCCTAGTGAAGTAGTGAGTTGGTTTCTTGTACTCTCCACCTCACATAGCCAGGTACGCCCGGCTCATCGGGGATTGTTCTGAGCCAGGCGTCTAGTCTTCTTTTGAAGATGTCCACTGCAATTCCCTTCGTGTTTCTTAGGTCTTCGGGCAGCTGATTAAACAGTCTTAGTCCTCTCACAACAAAACTATTTTCTTTCAGGGTTAAGGATGTTCCTTGTCTAGCCTTTAATTTGAGAACACGACACAGTCATCCTTTTCTACTTTCCACTGTTGTTTGGGGAGTTACAAGTTCAGAGTAAGATTAGGGAGTAGTTTCTCCATTATTTTCCAAGTGTAAATAATCTCTCTCTCTCTCTCTCTCTCTCTCTCTCTCTCTCTCTCTCTCTCTCTCTCTCTCTCTCTCTCTCTCCCGCAGGGGGTATAAAGATTATGCACGTTCCTTCTGGGTGTTGTAAACTTTATACTTGGGGTGTGACAGCCCTCCGGTCCCGACCTGGGATTCTAGAGAAATTGGCTGCCAATTCCTTTAGGTTCTCTCTCTTTCGGGAGGGCGGGTGAAGTCTGTTGTACAAACCTGTCCCGTGGGTTACTAGGACCCCTTCCCATCCCTACTCTGTCCTTTTAGCTTACGTTAAGGATGCTCTCCTCTGACTGCAAAAACAAAAAAAAAAGAACTTTTAGTATTAAGTCTTTTTCTCTACTCTTACGATTAGGACCCTCCTGCTACCTCATGCGTGGGAAGAGAGGCTTTGGAACCTCTATAAATAACACCATTTCACTTCAGTTGTAGGTAAATAATTAGAGGGGATAATAGCGGGTAGGATTGTTGACGATTTGGATTCCTACAAGCTACTTGGGGACTCCAACATGGGTTTAGACGGCATAGGTCGTGTCTCACCAACTTGCTCGAGTTTTTCCACGTCAAGTTGAGTGAGTATGATAAGAGTAGTGCAATTGATGAGAAAGCCTTTGATAAGGTACCTCACCGCCGTCTAATGGCCAAAGTGCGCGCGCTGGGTATTGGTGGGGAAGTAGGTAGGTGGATTGAAAACCGGCTGAAGAATGCCACAAAGTTAGTCCCTTCCGTTAGACATTTTTTTTTTTTTTTTTTTATGTTCGGGAAGAACCGATTCACCTCTATTTAAAAGGGCATATCTCGGCGGAAAAACAAAGAAAAAGTGAGAGGAAAGACAGAGGAAAAAGAAAGGGTGGAGGGGACAGTCGAAGTGGAAAAAGATCAAGGATGACAAGGACTGCAGGGTCGAGCCCCATCATCCTTGGGTGCTAGGGCCGGGAGGGCGCACGTGAAACCTCCAGGAACAAGCACGTACAAACGAGCACAGAGCACTCAAGAGCACGAGCTTAGAACCCCTTGCGGGGTTCCGTTAGACATATGGGCTACAATCGACGCTTACGTGACGCGGGTTCAAAGATGTCGATTTTAGAAGCATGTTTAGTTGAAATGGTAACCCAACTCGCAACAATGGTTGGAAGTTGGATTTGAAACGGTTTAGGACTAGTGTGTGTGGGAATTACTTTACGTATAAGATCTGTGACACGTGGAACAGGTTATCTTCAGAAGTTGTGAACAGTTCCTCTGTGGATCATTTCAAGAAAAGGTTAGACCAAATCTTGCACATTATTTGAGGGTGTAGGAAATTTTCCCTGGCACTGTTGCCATTGGTACCTCCTCGGTATGGGCCGCAAGGCCTTTTGAGGTACTTCTTTTCCTTGTAACTCCAGTGCTCCAGTGAATATAGGTTTAGTTCGTGTAACCTTTCCCAGTAATTTAGTTCTTTGTACCCATTGATTTTGGCTGTGAAGCTTCTCTGAATCCCTTCTAGCTGTCTAATATATATATATATATATATATATATATATAGAAACGACGTAAGTATAGAGGAATGTTCTGCACACGAGGAAGAGAAATAACGAACAAATGAAAAATGAGGTTCCCGCCCGGGAATCGAACCCAGGATCTTCCGATTGCCGGTCCGATATGCTAACCACTACACCACAGGGCACAATAGTCAGAAGTCGTAATTCTCCTACATAGGGCAGAAACCAATGCCTTGAGAGGGCACCCTCGCAAATCGTGAATATGTACATTTAACTGCAATGACCACGCAGTACATTAATATACTGCGTGGTCATTGCAGTTAAATGTATATATATATATATATATATATATATATATATATATAAGCGTTCGACAAGTGTGACCATGGAATCATAGCACAAAGCTGAAATATATGGGAATAACAAGAAAAGTAAGAAAATGGGTATATAATTTCCTTATGAGCGGTAGCAAGTGGTTACAGTTCAAGGAATATCTTCATCAGAGTCAGAGGTCCTCAGCTCAGTACCACAAGGAACAGTATTAGCTCCGTTACTCCTCATAATCATGCTAACTGAAATTAACAGTGACAGCACAGTAACATCGTTTGTCGATGACACAAAAATTTGTAGAAAAGTACGAAACCCAGAGGATATAGGATCTCTACAAAGAGACATGAACAGAATCTACAATTGGTCTGAAGGCAATAATATGAAATTTAACACTGAGAATTTTTGAACTGTTAAGGTATGGAAGAAGGGAGGACCTAAAATCCATGACATGCTATACCCGAAATGAAAAGGAAATTCTGAGAAATTCGAAAGCAAAAGATTTAGGAGTTGTAATGACTGGTGACGCGAAATTTGAAACACAAAATAAGGTAGCAGTAAACAGAGAAAAAAGAATAACGGAACAGATACTGAGAACCTTTAAAAGAAGCTCGTTGGAACTATAATAACATCGTAATAATAATTTTAATTGTTAATGATTATTTGAAGCTGAGGTCACCACGTCTCTTCAGACCAAACAATGTTTTTAATTGAAGGAAATTAATAGGATGAGTTTTCTTTCTTTGTTACATAAAATATATGGTTTATGAACGAGACAAAGTAAAAGTTGGTTGTTTGAATGAAAGTTCAGTCGAAATGTAGAAATGTGCGCTTGAATAATGACTTCAATATTATAATAACGCTCGAGGTCATGATTCGGGTATTTATAGTTAAATGAATGACATCAGGTCAAGACGGCCTGTTACGACGTCGTAACATGATGGGATCGAACATGTGACTGAGGATTCTCTTCAGAGGAGAAAAATCGAGGTGTCGCACCCAGACGCCCTTACAACGAGGTTGAGGTGTGACGTTCAAAGCAGAAAGAATGCGTGAGAGAGTTGTCGCGATGTGACGTCATCTTGGTCGTGGTTGTGTGGAAATAGCAAAAGTATCTGATCGCTACAAATACGAGGGCCACTCAATATATTTTGCCCCACCTTTTTCTTTTCTTTTCAAGTTTCCTTGTAAGTAAGTTCCAGAAATTTTGTACACAAGTAGTTACATACCTTTTTCACAAGTTTTTATTTTTCCACATAGTCTCCATCCTTTTCTACGGCTTTCCTCCACCTCGAAACAAGGGCCTTTATTCCTTGCTGGTAAAAGTCCGCTGGGTTCCGCTGGAACCACCTCTTAACCTCCTCAACAACTTCATCGTCACTCTGAAACTTTCTTCCACGAATAGCATCCTTCATTGGCTCAAGCAAATGGAAGTGTAAAGGTGCCAGATCCGGGCTGTATGGAGGGTGGGGTAACGCAGTCAAGCGCATTTTTGTGATGGCCTCTCTTGTTTGCAAACTGTTGTGTGGTCTTGCGTTATCGTGCAAAAGAAGGACGTCTTCCAGTTTTCTCTCTGGTCGAACTCTCTTTATACGTCTCTGGAGTCTCTGTAGGGTTGCAATATACGCTTCTGAGTTGATTGTTTGTCCTTTCTTCATAATGTCCACCAGAATCACCCCTTTCATGTCCCAGAAGATGGTAGCCATAATCTTTCCTGCAGAGGGAACCATTTTGAACTTTTTATTGCGTGGGGAGTCTGCGTGATGCCACTCCACGGATTGACGTTTTGTTTCAGGTTCAAAGTGGTGTACCGAAGTCTCATCCTCAGTCACAGTTCGTGAAAGGAAGTCATCCCCTTCTGTCTCATATCGAACCAACGACTCGGAAGCAATTTCTTTTCTTTGGGCTGTATGATCTTCAGTCAGTTCGCGAGGAACAAATCGTGAACACACTTTTAAGTATCCCATTTGCTGAATTATCGTATTCACACTTCCTTCACTAATTCCTAGCTCCAGTGATAGCTCCTTGTATGTGACGTGCCGATTTGATCGAATGATGCTGTTAGCACGTTGCACAGTGTGAGATGTCACACCGATGCCTGGCGACTGCTGCGTGGCTCATCATCGAGGCTGGCTCTCCCTCGCTCCGATGAGATGATCTCACACGTTTACACCAGCGTCCAACTGTGCTTCGATCAACAACAGCATCCCCGTAAACGTTTTGTAAACGTTTGTGAATATTTCCAACTGTTTCCTTCTCTGCGGTTAAGAACTCGATAACAGCTCTCTGTTTAGGACGCACATCACTGTCAGACGCCATTTTCGAAACTGCGTTAACCATCGTTTTTATATAAGGGCTTTTAAAAGCGGTTTTATACAAGGAGGAGAGGTTCAAACTGGAAAAATCCGGTCATGTAAAGCGCAGAAAGTTCAAACTTACGGCCCAAAAGACATTTCAGCCCCATGGCCTATTATTTAGCTAAGAAAAAAGGGTGGAGCAAAATATATTGTGTGCCCCTAGTATAATGATTCCTCTTTTGAAAACATTAATCATATCCAAGTTGGAATACTGCTCGGTCTTAACATCCCCATATAAAAAGGAAGACAGCCAACTAGAAGGGATTCAGAGAAGCTTCACAGCCAAGATCAATGGATGCAAAGAGCTAAATTACTGGGAAAGGTTTCGTGAATTAAACTTATATTAACTGGAAAGAGGAAGCGAGAGGAACTAGCCCCTAATCTTACTTTGAACCCTAATATATATATATATATATATATATATATATATATATATATATATAAGGGCCCTGCGAAGCTTTGAGATTCGATTTGATTTCGAATCGGGAGAGAGGATTCGATTTGATTCGTTAGCTTGGGCTCGATTCGATATTTTCGAATCTCCATTAAGTCCGGTAAACAACATCAGTGATGTTGTTTTGAAGAACACTTTCGTAAATAAACACTTTTCTTTTTACTTAGATTATAATTCAATCTATATACTGAGACGAATCTCTTGTGCAATAACACTTTTATCATTCTTTAATACCATTGTTCCTCCTGATTAATTATCAAATACTTAATACATTTTTTTAGAAGGATGTACTTTGTCCTTTGTTCTCAAGATTTAATTATTTTTATGCTTATTACTAATTGTGTGTAGAAACACTATAATATATATGTGTACAGTTGATTCGATTCGAGATTCGATTCGATTTGAATTGTTTGGGATGATTTGATTCTAGATTCGATTCGAAAAAAAATTGTGATTCGCAGGGCCCTATAATATATAATATATATATATATATATATATATATATATATATATATATATATATATATATATACACAGGGTGTTTGAAAACTTTCTGTACAAATTGTAATGGGGGATAGGCAACACCAAGACAAACCCTTTTCGTCTATAAGTGTATGTCCGCTGACGTCACCATTCGGCGCGAGAGGGCGCCGCTGCAATTGGCTAAAAGGTGAAGTGGGCTAGACTCGCGCTTGCCGCGGGCATTCTTAAATCGGACGTAGTACGCGTAACATGGAGCGCTTCACGACTACTGAGATGGCTGACATGCATATGGTGTATGGGGCTGCCAATGGAAACGGAAGAGCTGCTGTGAGGTTGTACCGACAGCGCTTCCCAAACAGACGTGTGCCAAACCACCAAACGTTTGCGCATTTGCATCGGCGACTGCGAGAAACTGGAACATTCCATGCAAACATGCATGACACTGGTCGGGAGAGAAACGTGCGCACTCCTGACGTCGAGTCGGGCAGGCAGCAGGTACGGCCCAATCAACTTGCCATGGACGATACCCGCCCAAACATTGACGGCGAACCGTTCTTGATGAGCATGCACCCGTGTAGCATGTGGATTTGCGTGCGCCCACACGTGAGAATTGTGCATGTTAAACACACCCTCATGTGTGAAACAGGCCTCATCTGAGAACAGCACATAAGCCGGAAAATTAGGCTGCACCGCTGTCTGCTGCAGAAACCAGCGTGCGAATTCCACACGAAGAGGGTAATCCCGAGGTTGTAATGCCTGGACTCTCTGATGATGAAACGGATGTAACTGCTGCTCGTGAAACACACTCCAGACCAGGTCGTGGTTCACACCGAGGATACGTGCAACACCTCGTGTGCTTGCGCTTGGATTGTCCTCAAATCGCCGTAGGATTTCTTCTTCCATGTCAGGAGTGCGCACGTTTCTCTCCCGACCAGTGTCATGCATGTTTGCATGGAATGTTCCAGTTTCTCGCAGTCGCCGATGCAAATGCGCAAACGTTTGGTGGTTTGGCACACGTCTGTTTGGGAAGCGCTGTCGGTACAACCTCACAGCAGCTCTTCCGTTTCCATTGGCAGCCCCATACACCATATGCATGTCAGCCATCTCAGCAGTCGTGAAGCGCTCCATGTTACGCGTACTACGTCCGATTTAAGAATGCCCGCGGCAAGCGCGAGTCTAGCCCACTTCACCTTTTAGCCAATTGCAGCGGCGCCCTCTCGCGCCGAATGGTGACGTCAGCGGACATACACTTATAGACGAAAAGGGTTTGTCTTGGTGTTGCCTACCCCCATTACAATTTGTACAGAAAGTTTTCAAACACCCTGTGTATATATATGTGTGTGTGTGTGTTCTCAGAATACAAGTTGCTTAATATAAACTACGGTTCGGGAGACGCCCGGCAGTGTGAATACACCTTTGAATCGTGGGTTCAAACCCCAGTGCTGCCGAGAGTTGGATGGTTGTCTTTGCTGTGTTTTACGCATGGAGATAATGAGAGCGGAGCAGAAATATTCACCGTTTTCACTTCTAGCAAAAATAATTTCAAAAGTAGGCCTCCATTGAGTTGTGGGTTCGAACCCCCAGTGCTGTTTACAGTTGGGCGGTTGTTTTTGTTGTGTCTTACATTGGAGATACAGTATAGATAGCGGAGCAGAAATCTTTACCATTTTTGCTTCCAGCAGGAATAATTTCAAAGATGGATTTTGGGGAATTCCACATTAGGTGTCTTTTAAACCGTTTTAACGTTAATGACAGATCGAGGCTCAGGCCGCGCGAAGGACATCTTCAGATTACGTTTTTCTAAGATAAGTATGGGAGATAAGGAAAGTGGAGCAGAAATCCTCACAACTTACTTCCAGCAAAAGTAATTTTTAAGGTAGTTTAGTAGCATTTAACTTAAGTCATCTTTTAGCCTGCCGTAACATTAAAAAGGCGATCGATTATTATTATTTATCTATTTCGCTTCGCATTTAACTGATGTAAAATGCGAAGCAAAAGAGAAGAAGACTTTCCTGGTGCAAAGAAAGAGTTGCATCAGCTTTTTTTAGACGAATCAAAATTTCCTCTCTCATTTGGTGACGGGGGTCCGCAAGTTGGCGAAGAAAGTCTGAAATGTATCATGAAAACTGCCTGAAGCGATCAGTCAAATTTACGGCGAGTGTGTTAGTGTGGGGTTGCGTGAATGCAAATGGTGTGGGGTCGCTCGCATTCGTAAACACGTTTATCAAGAAATATTAGAATACTTCGTGCTGGAGTCTGCGGAACAGCTCTAGGGAGAGGAACCATTTATTTTTCAACATGACCTGGGTGCAGCTTATGCGGCTCTCGCATCATTTGCGTGGTTTGATGCTCATGAAATTGAAGTACTAAATATGGCAGGCTAATTCTCCCTATCTTAATCCGATAGAAAATCTTTGGAATATTGCTAAGCAGAAGGTTCAAAAGCGTAAACCAGGAACACTTAGTGAATTAGTGTTTGATGACACCCTGACAGTCGATAACTACAGAAGAATACAAGAGGCTTGTGGTCTCGGACCATAATCAGGACGAAGGGTGGACCAACTAAATACTAAGACTCGAGTTAAAAAGTCTTTGATAAAGGTTTAATATATTGGCAGTACTCGATAAACATAATGAATTTATTCTATTTTTTGTAACACCTGAGAGGATATTCTAATATTTTGGAATGTCGCTATGCATTAACTTTTCAATATTTAATAAGGTTTTTGCTATATTTTTTTTTCAAAACTAGCACACAGAAGTGTCTTTTTATCATAATGACGTTAAAGATACTCGATATTCCTCGTAGAGGCGTATAACTTAAAGGTATTATCAAGGTCATGATCGCATTTGAGACAATATTCAATTTTTTTGGTCCTGAGTTGTATAGTTTTCTTGAAATTTCGTACTTCCGCAGTAGGAGGGTCGCGATGTGTATTTCCAAGTAACGATAGAGACAAGAAGATAAATCTAAGGTGTTTCGTAGACAGATTCGATAATCAGAGTTGATACTTATTTCTAAAGTAAATAATTTGTTTCCTACTTACCATAAACTAGAATTTTTTTTATAAAATTGTTGAAGAAACGAATACTCATTGTTTGGATTCCGGCCTGAGACTGTGATTAGGCTTATTGATCCGAAGGGATGCGTATACAGTACTCCTGCGTGAAATAAATCGAAAATCTTAAAAAGTTGTAAAAATTACTCACGCAATTACGCTTTAAAAATGTAATAACTTTTTAACATTTCATAAAGTGTCGCTCAGAAAATTTTCAAATTTTGTTGTGAAACAACTTTTATTTACTTCATTCCTCCTTCATGCATCTTCTCAACTTTAGAAAATTTTATTTACGAAAAGATTCGCTCAACGACATTCAGTATTAAACGTTCTGTTACATACTGAACACTAGACAGTATGTAGTATATATTTTGTGTGTGTGTGTGTGTGTGTGTGTTTTCATTTGATGATCCCAGATTCTACGTAAAATTATTTAAATTTTGGAGGAAGAAAGCTAAAATGTTTCCTTGAAAAATTCATTTTGTTGCGGGTTAGGACGTGACTGAATGTGTGTATGCGGGATTGACGTCATCGGAAGTTTGCTTATGTATTGTTCCTGTATAAATTAACTATTTCCTCGTGTTCGGCATCCGATCTAAACTGAACCACTTCGAGATGTTCACAGCTGCAGCCCCGAATCGCTTCTCGTCCGGGCCGTGTTCTCCGAATCGAGAATTACAGCCATGTTTTGTCACTATTTTTTAGTCTTATTTTTTTCTCCTTCAAGGCGAACTTTTGCTTCCCATTTTTCATTTTTTCTCTCACCTTTCGAGGTGATGTAATTGGCTTACCGTTGGAGACAGCTTGGGTTTTGGTCGAAGGCTTCACAATAGGGCTCATTGGCCCTGGACCAAATTTCGAGCGAATGGGGATTGGTCTCCTCTTAGTTTGATGATACGCTCTGAATCTCTTCGTATATCTGGCCCCAAACCAACCTCAACCTCCCCCCTTTACCTCAACCTCCCCCCTTTACCTCTGCCTCCCCTTCTCCTTTCCCCTCTGTTTCGGGGGAGAGGAGAATCACAAATTCTCGCACGTACCCCCACATGAAAATGGGTAGACTTCGAGTCTTCTAGAAATTCTAAAATAAGTATTTATTCTTTTTAAATAATAATTTTCTGCTTATTTTATTCTTGTCTTATCTCTGCTCTTCCTTCATCCCCCCACACCCCCTTTCACTCTCCCCTTTATTGCCCTCAGTTCTTGGAAGTAAGACTATCGTCCCATCTGGGTGAGGGGTGGGTGCCATCACACCTCCTTATGCAGCCCTTACACGTGCCATCAGAGTGATAGTTAGAGAAGTAGGAGGGAGGAGGGGGGTGTGGCACGCAAATTTGGGGAGGGAGTGAGAGCTTGAATAAGCAGCAGTGCAGCCAGTCCCAGTGCTCAAGATATTCTGGCAGTGATGATCAGTTAGTGAGAGAACTTGCACTGCAAAAGTCTTGCTCGAGAAACTCTGGAGCATCATCATCATCTTTGGCTGCCACGTTTACCCTTTGAGGTTGAGTGCTTTTCTTTTCCTTTCATCGTCGTTATTCGGAGGAAAAACAGAGTGAAAAGTTTCGGAAGCAGCGAAGTCTTTTTCGCTTCGCTGTATGCTTTGCGCAAACTGATGTGCATGTTAATGAAACTGATCGACGATTTGCAGAACTTAAAAATGCCGGTGAGTTGAGTGCTTATGTAACGAGTTCGCAATTAAAATAAAAAGCAATTTACCAAATTCGCTTCTTTATTTAGTTCACAACAAAGCAGCCAACACAGAAACTCTGAAAACGTTGCAGACCATCATATCATCTCGTGTGTATATATATATATATATATATATATGTGTGTGTGTGTGTGTGTGTGTGTTGTGTGTGTGTGAATTTTTCTAGCTTAATATAATTAGGCTAGGGATTAATGGCGTAAATATTTAATTGTTATAATAGGGAGTTTCATAATTAAAAATGGTAATGAATAAATAAAAATAATAACTGGGTTTAATAGAAAATTTTTAATGGATGTATTTTATTTATTAATTTGTCACAAAGTTGAGAAAGTTTGATTTAACTCAAGATTCTCAGCACTTGAGAATAGAAGGGGAGTAAGAGTTAGTATGAACACGATTCTAGTAATGCTTTCCCAGTAACGTGTTGTGGCAAGGCATTGCAAAATAAATGTGTCAGTATTTCCCCGTTTATCCTTTTTTCGCCCATTTCTCTTTCGAGTACCCCGAGGCTGACTGTCAAAGCCTTCCTCGCCAGGTTAAATCGAATGATCTCGCGCCAACCGAGTGTTCTCGTGGGAAAGCCTTAAAAGAAAGAAATAAAAATAAGTGACTAAGTGGCAATATGATCATTATTGTTAATTCGTTTTAACACGGCGTTCGTTCTCTCTCTCGCTTCTTAACCGAGTATTGGTATTTAATCGTTTCACTGAAATTAAATTGTATATTAACTCTTTCGTTCCCTTTAAAATATTTTTGTACATCGAATAACCTCTCCGTGATTGTAGAAGAGTTGTGCAGCGCATTATCATTGAAATTTCCTTGTTGTATTTTTATAATCTAGTGCGATAAAACAGATAACGAGATAAATAGGGTAGAAACAGTGGCTCTGAATATTTATCAAAAAGAACAAAGAAACAGAATTTATAAACAAAGTTCTTGTTAAAAATATCTTGTTTACTTCACATTGATAATTTAATCTTTTTTTTTTTTTGTGTGTGTGTGTGTGTATGTGTGTGTGTGAATTAAGTTGGAATTTGTTTTACATTATTGCTAACAAGTTAAAATAGACTTTCATTACTTATGCCAAAACACACACGCATGCGGGCACATACATTTCTCTCTCCCTGTGTGTATATGTGTGTGTGTGCGCGCGCGCGCGGGTGTGCGTGTGCGCTCGCGAGTGCATCAATTCTATTCACAAAAAGTGAATGATATATAAATTGTATAAATATTTCGATGAAGTTTCAACTTCGTCAAATCAATTGCGCCAACGAATTGCAACAGTTATTTTTAGATGAAGGTGAAAACTGTTTTGCAGTAAAAAAATTGTATTCTGTAATTAAAATGAGTTTAACACACTATGAAACTATGAAGTTGGTGTTGGGTTTGTCTGAGGGCACCAGTTCCGATTGGATTGTCGAAGACCAAGTTTGATAGTTGGCTAAAGAGAGATTTTAGGATTAATACTCTTTTCAAAATCTCTTTGGGGGAGTGGCTTCGTATCTTTCCTCCATTCAATACTCCCATCCTACCCTCCTACTTCTCCCTAGTTGACCCAATCCCTCAGGGAACTCCCTCCCAGAGCCCATCCCACCCCGAAAAAAGAAATATCCACTTTGTACCCAGTGTTAGTTCGTGTCCAAGCAATTTTTTTTTCTTTTTCAAAGTTTTAAAATTTAATTATATATATATATATATATATATATATATATATATAGATATATATAATATATATACATATATATTATATATATATAATATATATATATATATATATATATATATATATATATATATATATATATATACCTTACCTTACAACCTTACAAAGGTTTCGCGCGATGATTTCTCATTTCGCGAAGGTCAAGCTTGTCGCCCCTCCTCTCGAGTTGGCCTGGTGAAGTAGTGAGTTGGATTCTTGCGCTCTCCACCTCACATAGCCAGGTACGCCCGGCTCATCGGGATTGTTCTGAGCCAGGCGTCTAGTCTTCTTTTGAAGATGTCCACTGCAACTCCCTTCGTGTTTCTTAGGTCTTTGGGCAACTGATTAAACAGTTTTGGTCCTCTCACTACAAAACTATTTTCTTTCAGGGTCCCTGTCTCACCTTCAATTTGGGAATACGACACAGTCTACCATTTCTACTTTCCACCGTTGTTTGGGGAGTTATAGGGTTCAGAGTAAGATTAGGGACTAGTTTCTCCATTATTTTCCAAGTGTAAATAATGGTGTATCTCTCTCTCTCTTCTCCTTTCCAGTGAATATAGGTCTAGTTCGCGTAACCTTTCCCAGTAATTTAGTTCTTTGCACCCATTGATCTTGGCTGTGAAGCTTCTCTGGACCCCTTCCCGCTGTCTAATGTCTTCTTTTTTATATGGGGATGTTAGGACCGAGCAGTATTCCAATTTGGGTATGATCAGGGTTTTCAGTAGAGGAATCATTACATTCCTATCACTTCGTTTAAAGGTTCTCAACATCTGTCCCGTTATTCTCTTTGCTCTGTTTATTGCTATCTTATTTTGTGTTTCAAATTTCGCATCATCCATCATTACAACCCCTAAATCTTTTGCTCTGGAATTTCTCTGAATTTCCTGTCCATTTGGGGTATAATATTCCATGGATTTTAGGTCTTCTCTTTTTCCGTACCGTAATAGCTGAAATTTCTCGGTGTTAAACTTCATATTGTTGTCTTCCGTCCACTTGTAGATTCTGTTTATGTCGGTTTGTAGAGATCCTATGTCTTCTGCGTTTCTTATTTTTCTACTGATCTTTGTGTCATCCGCAAATGATGTTACTGTGCTTTCTCTGGTAACGTCCTCATCTATGTCAGTTAGCATGATTATGAAGAGTAGTGGAGCTAATACTGTTCCTTGTGGTATTGAGCTGAGGACCTCTGATTCTGATGAAGATACTCCTTGTACTGTGTATAGTACATCATAGTTTTCATTACTTTCAAGTGAATCAATAATGTTGTAGTGTTCCATTAGTTGTGATGGCATGATCTGCCTGACCGAAACCCATGTTGGTTATCATTGAATTTTTTTCTGAGTTTCCAAAAAGTCATAGATTTTCTGTCTTACTATTCTTTCACATATTTTAGTGAGATGGGATGTAAGCGATACTGGCCTATATTTTTTGGCCTCGGATCGATCTTCTCCTTTATATATTGGGACTGTTCGCGCTCTTCAGGATGCCCGGTATTTCTCCCGTGTCTAGTGATCGTCTCCATACCCAGTATAGGGGCTCAGCGATTGCATTCTTGCAGTTTTTGATCAGTGTGGCATTCCATTTATCCGGTCCTGCCGCTGAGTGTGTTTTTAGTTTCCCTATGGCTTGTGTAATATCATTCGTCGTAGAGTCGAAATCCGTTATACTTTCCCCTTGTGGTTCTTCTTCAAAGAACGCGTTTCTATCGCATATCAATTTGTCAGTTTTTGGGATACTGAAAGATGATTTGTACTGAGCTCTTAATATTTCAGATACTTCTGTTAGATCATCAGATAAAGCACTGCTCTCATATATATATATATATATATATAAAATCCATTTTTGGAGTATTTGTGGTGAGAGGTAATTGGAATGTAATTTGTCTCAATAAATATCGCAAGTAAAAAGGTTTGTTTAATGTTGGCAACCTATTTACTGCACGTACCTTGTTATGCACACCTCATAATTCAGTTATAATTTGCTGTTTCGTCTACAAATCATTTATTTTTTGTTTTTTATCTTTGAGCGCGAAGCTGTTTCCACTGAATTGGATGAATTATAGGCAAAAAAATTGTGTTCAAGGAAAAATGCTCACTTTCAAAGCTACTTTTCGGCGACATTGCTAATAAGTAACTAAATGTACGAAACAACCTATACGCGTATCAGAGTGTCAGTTTATATACAGGGACTTTTAAGACACCCTGTATAATATGTATAATACGCACGATAGAGTTGCGATACCCACCTATTCCTCTAAAAGCGTGTTGGGGCACTTCAAGCACATGCTTTATTGCTTTAGTCCAAATATTGAACACGCTTTAGGTAAGACTTAACTTCAAAACGCTCCTTAAATTGCTTCGTTGCTCTTACCCACGGCGAGAGTGTTGCACATTTTCTCATGTCCTATCTGCGTTTTCCAGATATATGAGTACTTTACTGCGACCTTGTAATTATTTGCTGAAATGAGTGACATGAAAATGAGGTGAAATGTGGTGAAATGTGGTGCATACAATTCGAAAGAAGAAATTTGTAACCTTAAAATGAAGCCACAATAATTACTATAAAGACTTCTCTTTCAAGAAGCTGATATTTCAAATTATATATATATATATATATTATATATATATATATATATTATAATATATATATATATATAGAGGTGTATCACATTTGAAGAATATTGGAAAAAGTTAAGGATACTTGAGTGAGGACCAGTTTGAATTTGATTTCTTGTAGGATTGCATAATAGTGAACCCGTCCCAGAAGGTCTATGAACTTGAATTGAATTGTGCGAAGGATTAAAAGAAGTCCTGTTTGTATTCTGTTCGTATAACGCGAGTGATGTTTAGCTGTTTAACGCGTTTATTTCTTCTTTGCAGCCCATTAGCCAATGGTCGTCAACGCACGTCGTGGAGTGGATGGCAGCCCTTAATCTCGCCCCTTACACGGAAATCTTCAAGTCGAAAGACATTAAGGGCTCCGACCTTATTTCTTTAGATAAAGATAAATTAGGGGTGAGTGTTCCCTCCCTCTCGCGCGAACTACGCGCGCAAATGCCACATTGTGATATAGAAAAGGAGAAATAAGTGAAATTATTTATTTTGCTACTCGAATGACCACTTTTTAAAATAACAAAAATTTACTCGCATTTTCTGTTTGATTTAATTTTAAATTATTGTAAATAAAAAGCACTTAAAAAGTTTTATAAGAATAGATTATGGTCGTGAGAGAGTGATGACGCTTTATTCTCGCTTCTGTGCATAATTTTTTTTTTTTTTCGGTCATTCGTTAAATCTCGACAACGATTTAGAAATTAGAGCTGACACAGGGTATTAATTGCTCGTGGTTCGATGGCTTTTTGCGTTTTTATACTCGACAGATTACTCTATCGAAGCTTTAATTTTTGAGGAATTCTAAATTATGCGAATTATGATGTTTTCCGAAAATGAGAGGTGTGCATTTCTCGCTAATTTGCTGATCTTTTATAAAAAAATAAAATTAAATAACTTTTGTTCTTACAAAAATCGATCATAAAAAAAGTTCTGTACCATAATTATATTTAATAATAATAATTATTATTTATTATTATTATTATTATTATTTATTTATTATTATTGCCTTCTATTTAGCTTCAAATTTGTTTTAAGTGAATATATTTTTATACAAAGGTTAAAGTTTATGTCCTTTATTAGAGTTAAATATTTTTCCTAACAGAATATGGGTATAAAAGATGAATTTCACCAAGAAGCGATTCTCGTGTGCATTAATCAGCTTCAGAATAAAGGCAACGGAAAACAAGCGGAGAACTTGACCGGAGACTATCCAGAACCACAGAACCACAAACTGCTAGATAGGTCCTTTCATAACCTCCACATTTGTGATAAATGTGGAGGGTTCCTTAGAGGACTCTTTCACCAAGGACAAATATGCCAAGGTATATGACCTACTCCCTTCTGATCTCTTAACTTTGAGACTGAGTAGGTAGTTTCTTCATCTTTATTCACGTTATATATATATATATATATATATATATATTTTTTTTTAGTTCAGGAAGAACCGATTCGCCTCTATTTAAAGGGCATATCTCAGCGGAAAACAAAGAAAAAGTGAGAGGAAAGACAGAGGAAAAAGAAAGGGTGGAGGGGACAGTCGAAGTGGAAAAGACAAGGATGACAAGGACTGCAGGGTCGAGCCCATCATCCTTGGGTGCTAGGGCCGGGAGGGCGCACGTGAAACCTCCAGGAACAAGCACGTACAAACAAGCACAAGAGCACTCAAGAGCACGAGCTTAGAACCCCTTGCGGGGTTATATATATATATATAAGCAAAGAATCATAGGGAAAAGGAAAAGGAAACACGAAGTCCGAGCGCTTTCGTAATATATTCACATCTTCAGTTTCCCTGTGGCTCTTTGCGTATTAAAAATAAAAAGATCACGTGTTGCTTTGTGATTTCTTTGCATATATATATATATATATATATATATATATATATAATATATATATATATATATATATATATAAGGTGCCGATACCGATTAATCGGTGCACCACTAATATATATATATATATTAAGTGTTTTTGGTTTTAATTGTCAGAATGCAACGTTGTCGTCCACCGAAGCTGTTCTGCCACAGGTCTTCCGATGTGCGTGGGTCAATCGTCATCCCATCTCCGTCGCATCATTTTGTCCTCCGCCTTCGGGCTTAGTTTGTGTACACAATTCTCACCTGAGAAATCGACGCCGCCAGCGCCTCGCTTTCTCATCCGTTGCTGCCACGAGATCCTCGTTAGGGCCCACCACAACCCCAACCTCGATCTTTATCATCTTTACAGAACTCCTCCAAATAAAGAAACTTTGGCTAAACTTAGGAAAGCTTGCGATGAAGGTACGTGATAGACGCGAAGAAATGAAGTTGGAGTGTCTGAGAGTGATAATAGGAAATTAATCGTTTCATACTAGTAATACTTCTCGCGAGAGAATCATTTTTAAATATAAATTGACATTATTAATATATGATAATTATGATTAGAACGACCGCAATACAAATCATAATGAACTAATGTATTAATGTTTCCTTTCAGATATGCAGAATCTTGATTTAAGTCCTTATGAACCGCATGTCATTGCTTATCTCATCAAGAGATACCTGGTTGAACTGCCAGAGCCGGTAATTCCCAGTACGTCGTACGAGAGGTTCATCAACGCTGCAAAACAGATCCAAAATGACGATCAGTGTGCCAAAGTTATGAGTGAAATTCTCTCAGAAATCAATCCTCACCATTATTGTACTTTGAAGTAAGTTTGAATGGAAATATTTATTCAATTTCCTTTTTACATTTATTGACACCTGTTTTGCTTTTCGTTTTTTACTCCCGTAAAATAAAGATTAAAATGTGACTTTTTCTTTTTAACAGATATTTGATGTTGCATTTTCTGCAATTGTGTCAACTGCAAGTAAACAGAGATATAAAATACCCTCCCACCATTCTCATTCAGTCCCTCTGCCACGTATTATTGAGGCCTCCTTGGGAAAAAATACTGTAAGTTCTTAATTAATTCTCTGAAAGAATTTGTTTTATTTCGTACAATTGTTGGGCAGTTTATCGCAGAGTTTTCTTTGGATTGTAGAATAATATTAAGTTAAAAGTAGTGTGTGTGTGTGTGTATACACTATATATATATATATATATATATATATATATATATATATATATATATATATATATATATATATATATATATATATATATATATATAAAACTTTGGTTTTGCTTCCGCCTGAATTGGTCATTCTGACGAAAGTTAAATTTGTCACTCCACCTTAGACCTACGGCTACAACCAAAGGTTTCTTTTTACAGTTTAACGTGGAATCCGAACCACGCCCCACCAGCAGCCCAGCGTCTTAACCAATAGGCTACCCAAGGTACCCATCATTTATCTACCAACCAATTTCTTTATTGTGTGGAAGGATGAACAACTGGGTTTTGCTGCGCTCCGCCTGCCATCACCGGGTCTCGATCCCGGGGCAAACGGATTCGTAGTCAACGACGCTAACCACTACATCACCTTGGCGCATAATTATTCCAAGGCCTTTTGTGTATTCAGCAGTACACCTCATCAGGGAATGAAGGGAGAAGGCGAGATGACGAAAATGTACAACGGAAAAGAGAAATAAGAGAGATTAGTATGTTGTCAACGAGCGTTGATTAAAAGCAAAAGACATTTTAACAAGATATTTTCAATTTTATACATTCCCACACTGTTAGTGAAATTATATTTAAAATGGATGAATGCACATTCTAGAAAATTACTTTCAATTATATCCGTGTTTTTAACGAGCACTTTAGAACTATCCCACTTGATACTATGATTACGGGATAACATAATTTAGTACCAATGTTTGTGATATTGCAATATCATGAATATTAGTACTGTACTAAATTATGTTATCCTACTTCATTTCAAGATAACTGCCTCAGGAAAGCTTAGAATAGGTATTATAGTAGCGTAACTACTAATGAATTTGAGCGTAAAAATATCCTCAGTCGGGAACCATAGGCACCATTTATTTTATTAAATGGTTTTTAAGTACAGGCCAAGAACAATAGGCACCATTTATTTTATTTATTTTATTAAATTATCAGAAATGTTCGAATTAGCAGCCTTCCACTTGGAGACACATCATGCATTAGACACATCATGAATGCATGATGTTTGAACATTCCTTAACACATTGGTACTGATTTTGGCACACTCAGATGTGATTTTATCGTTTAGAGAACGTATGGTTCTGGGCCGATCAGCATAGACTACCGACTTGAGATGGCCCTCAAGCAAAAGTCAATAGGCGTGAGGTCTGGAGACCTAGGTGGCCATTCGACGGGCCCTCGCTGTCCGATCCACTTGCTTGGG
Source organism: Bathynomus jamesi (assembly GCA_023014485.1). NCBI lineage: Eukaryota > Metazoa > Arthropoda > Malacostraca > Isopoda > Cirolanidae > Bathynomus > Bathynomus jamesi. Next base: position 125,611 of record JAJOZX010000461.1, on the reverse strand, counting down.
AATGTTTCATCTAAAGAGCTCCGGACGATGGTTTCGAAATGTGGTGGTGCACCATCCTGCTGAAACCACATCTTCGCCCGTTCTGCCAATGGAATGTCGTACAGTATAGGCATTAGAAATGTTTGCAGCATATACAGATATGTTTCACCTGTTACATTGCCATCGAAAAAGTACGGACCAATTAACTGACCCCCCCCCCCCCCCAGAGCGCAGCCCACACCATAATTCGTGGGTCGAATTGCACACGTCTTTCCTCCATCTAGTGGGGGTTCTCATTGGCCCAATAGCGCGCATTATGCCTATTGACACGACCGCTGAGGTGAAATATCGCTTCGTCGCTGAACACGATCCTTCGTTGAAGCTGTCGAGTGTCGATGTTGTAGAAACCACTGGCAGAACTCTACACGACGGTCTGTGTTGTCACCGTGCAGTTCCTGAACGAGTTGTACTTTGTAGGGGTGGAAACGATTTGTTGTAAGAATTCGTTGAATGGATCTTCTGGAGACACCCGTTTCCTGGGATAACTTTCTTAAGGATTTACGTGGGCTGTTTTCGAGGTGATTGAGTACCGTTAGTGATGTTGCTGCATCGGTTGAACTTTTTGCCCGGCCACTACGCGGCCGATCATAAACACTTTCCGTTTCTTTGAAGCGAGTGAACAATTTTCCAACTGATGCTTGAACAACTGGCGGCCTCTCAGGGTGTTTGTCATTAAAAGCAGTAGCAATTGATCGGTGTGTGTTACCACGTCTTGCACACATTAAAACTATCTCCACCCATTCATCTATTGTCAATTTCTGTGCCATAGGTTCAACAACAAATCCGAAAAGAACAAAACACATATTAAAAAACAAATTATTGAAATGTGCCTATGGTTCCTGATTTTTGCGCCACCCTATATAATAATACGGTTAAATCTCGCCAAAAAAGAATATCCCGGATGAAGCATTTAGCTGTGTGTATTCGATCGGTTGTACACAATGTAACTCAGCGTATATAGGTCAAACAGGAAAAACTTTAGATATCAGGGTAAAACAGCATAAATATGCGTGTAGAACAGCAAATAATTCTGATGCATTGTTTAACCATATGTACAGATGTAAGCATAGTATCAATTTGGATAGTTCTAAAACGCTCGTTAAAAACACAGCTGTAATTGAGAGGAATATTCTAGAATGTGCATTCACCCATTTTAAAAATAATTTCAATACCAGTACGACAATGTATAAAGTTGACAATATCTTCTTAAAATGTCTTTTGTCTTTAATGAACGCTCGTTAACCATGCGCTAATTTCTTTTATTTCTCAGTTCCGTTGTACATATGTATATATTTTGTCATCTCGTCTTCTCCCGTCATTCCCTGACGAGGTATACTGCTGAATACACGAAAGGCCTTGGAATAATTTTTTTCCTTTTCCTTGTGGCTTTGCATCATTCATTCATTCATTTCACATGTTTAAGTGTGAAATTCATTCATTCATCATCATTCACACACACACACACACACACACATATATATATATATATATATATATATATATATATATATATATATATATATATATATATATATACACCATTGTTTTTTTTCTGCAGAGAATTGGCAAGAAATACGGAGGCGCACATGAGAGTTCTGGAAATTATTCTCTTGAAAATAGATTGGGGGGAAACTGTTCCCAATTTTGCCTCAGCCCCCGCGTTGCCCCCGAAGGCACACAAGCCCTCCCTTCCCTCCCAGGCCCTTGACAATGAGCCCTTGACTCCCTCCTCCCCCCAGAACTATCAGGGTTTGTACCTGTCCGGACTGTCAGGTGGTCCCCCGGGCATGGGTTTCATCACTTCGAACATCGTACCTGACACGCCGCAGTCCTTGAAACAGGCGGAATGGTACTGGGGCGCCATCACGAGGGAGAGTGTCAACATGCTGATGAGGGACACTGAAGACGGAACTTTCCTAGTGAGGGACGCTTCTACCGGTAACAGTGAGTATACTCTCACATTGAGGAAGGGAGGCTCGAATAAGTTGATCAAGATCTGTCAGAAGAACGGAATGTGCGGCTTCACTGAACCATTCACCTTCAGTTCAGTGGTGGATCTCATTGAATTCTGCCGTCAACAAAGCCTTAGTCAGTTTAACAAAGCTCTCGACATACGGTTGTTACTCCCGGTTAGTAGATTCGCTTACGGAGAGGAAAAAGAGACATCTAAATTTAAGGTGGAGGACCTCAAAGCGCAATTGTCTGAAACTAATCGGAAAAATGCCGAAGTTTACGAAGAGTACAATAAGTGTCTGGAAAAACAAGTAGTTCTCGGGAACCAACTTCAGATGAGCCAGGAAGCTTTGGAAAGCTTCAATGAAACTGTAACTTGGATGGAAGATCATTTGAAGTTACACGAAAAGTTTCTCAATGAAGCTCAACCCCATGAAATATATGAGTAAGTTATTTAAATACAGGGTGTCCCAGAATTAACTATCTATTTCAATGAAATCGGACAAATTTTTTAAAAACACACTTTTATTTATGTTTATCATGTTTAATATGTGTTAAAAATGTATAAATTTCTAAATTTTTTTCATAATTTTATTTTCATAATTTTTTCATTATCTGGTCCAATGAAAGACCGTCTGAAGTCATAGAATGGCAAAGAGACTCTCCAAAAGTTAACGTGTGGCTTGGAATGACCAAATCCAAAATTTATGGCCCATTCTTCTTTGCGGAAGCAACTGTAACAGGTACCGTCTACCTTGATATGCTTCAGCAGTTTCTCGAACCACAGCTTCTTGATGATGGCATTCTTGATAATGTTGTGTTTCAACAAGATGGAGCACCATAAATTTTGGATTTGGTCATTCCAAGCCACACGTTAACTTTTGGAGAGTCTCTTTGCCATTCTATGACTTCAGACGGTCTTTCATTGGACCAGATAATGAAAAAATTATGAAAATAAAATTATGAAAAAAATTTAGAAATTTCTACATTTTTAACACATATTAAACATGATAAACATAAATAAAAGTGTGTTTTTAAAAAATTTGTCCGATTTCATTGAAATAGTTAATTCTGGGACACCCTGTACAATTGATGTTGGTGTTCATACTTTTTTTTGTAAACATTTTGCCGAATTAGGGTTGTAGTGTTTTACCTACTTTTTATTTTTTCTACAGACTTAATAAAAACAGAGAATTGCTCATCAGTAGACTAAAATTAGTGAAGAGAGCAAGAAACCACCACGAATCAAGTTCGGAATCGCTCTTCGCCGATTTCAGATCGGTGGAAAGAAATTGCAATAAACTTTTGACTGAAGTTAATCTTTTAGAAAAAGCGAGGAATAAATTAAATAGTTTATTAGCCGCTAGAGGTGTTTTAGATTTAGACGGAGTAGAAATGGACCCACAGGATGATGGTCCTGTAAGTAGAATTCATTCATTTATTTTTTGTGAAATGTCTTCTTACGCACAGTTTATAATTTTTAATTTATATGTGAGCAATTATTCAGAATTTTTGTTAGTGTTTTGGCTTCTATTAAATTCACGTAGTCATAAAATATTGTATCATGTAGTATTCGCTTAAGGCTTTTGATGATGAATGTATTTGTTTGCAACAACGACGAACGTAATTAAAATATCTGTGCTCTATTTCAGTCTAAAGATATTTACAACCAGTCCTTATGGTTGAATGAACAATGTACAAGAGAAGAGGCTGTGAAGTTATTAATCAATAAACCCGATGGAACATTTTTAATAAGAAAATCCCAGGGGGGACAGTATGCACTATCAATAGTGTAAGTAATTCTCTCTATTTCTCTATCTTAGTCCGTTTTAATCGCTCGTGCGCAATCCATTAAAATTCACTTTTGAGTTACGTTCGACTTTTTCTTTTCAGGTGCAATAATGACGTGCAACATTGTCTAATATTTAAAGGAGAAGGCTACGGTTTTGCGGAGCCTTTCCTCATTTATCCTTCGTTGATGGACCTCGTCACCCATTACTCTTACAACTCTCTCGAGATGCATAACGATGTGTTGAACACAAAATTAAAGTACCCCGCTTTGAAGTATCTGAATCGGCCCCTCACCTAGTAATTTGTGAATATTTAGGGGATTATTTATAGCATGTTGAAGGGAGGGCTCTTTCTCCCTTGTTGAAAGGAGACGCTTCTCCCTTTTGGTTTGATACCAAAGGTGGCCACGCCCTAGCTTCTTCTCCCTCTGCGCCATATGATTCGCAGTTGGAGATGATACAAAAGAAAAGAAAAAAGAAAAATAAACCTCAGGAAGCTTTTGAGTGATAACAACTGGATGCATTCCAGTGGACTTAACCTGGGAAGGTGTATTTTGTTTTCCATTTAGCTCTTTCTAATCTTTTAAAATTTAAATGGTGACTTCATCGTTAATATGCGTATGATAATACTGTCCATAGTCATTAATATTCATTCAGTTTAGCAGTAATAAAATGTTATTGAATGAAAACAATATAAAATATTTGGTAATGAGGAAATTTTATGGGCATGTTCTCTCAGAGATTTTGGTACAAATCATTGGAGACTGAGATTCTTGAATTAGGCAAATTTTTATTCCTGACTGAATGAACAACTACATTTTAACTTGTTCATAAATGTCGTTTGAATAATATATATATATATATATATATATATATATATATATATATATATATATATATATATATATATATATATATATATATATATATATATATATATATATATATATATATATATAAACACTACCCAAGATCTTACATTGGACTGAAGAAAGCTCCCTATCATATTTTTGCATATGACGGCCAAAGTTTATTTTTATGAAAAATAAATTATTAATGTTGAAACTACTCTGTCAGCTAGTTCCCCTCTGCATGATTATGTAGTGAGAATGTTAAACGTAAACTATGGATTCAGAATTTTCACAAAACCTTTTGTAAGAATTTTCAATGGTTACTACACTACATTGAGAATTGTCACTGTGCTCTTTGTTCAAGGGTCGTAACGAGGGATTTTTCAGCCCCAAGCCAAGTGCTGTGAATCGTTATAAACAAAATTGCCCCAGTTCCAAAGATTATAAAGGTTCTAATACGAAGACTAATTCAGAGCTTGAGTTAAGTGAAGAGAGAATCATTCCTACATATTATTTTTTAAAGAGTGGAAAAAAGTAGTTGGAAGAATGGATTTGATGTGATGTTCGGTGATAGAGTAGATATTTTTTTTCAATTTATTGAAAATGTGATATATCTACAGTATATATATATATATATATATATATATATATATATATATATATATATATATATATATTATTTAATATATAAAACGTATAACTCTTATAATTTTTCCTCTATTAAAGACTTAGGTAAGGAGGTGACATCTACAGACTCTAGTCCAATAATTTTTTAGTGATGAAAGTTATTGGCAATATTCTACGGGTAACATAATTTCGTGAAATGTTATTTGGTTCTCATTCAAATTATTATTATTATTATTACTGTTATTACTATTATTATTATTATTATTATTATTATTATTATTATTATTATTTTCCCAACAAATGGTGCCATTTTATTTTGTACTTATGTAAATATATTTGTCATTTTATCTTTTGTTCTTATTTATTACGAAGTGTATAAAAGTTAGCTTTAAAATTATTTTTTTCTTATTTTGTTTAAAATTTTTAAAAACATTTTAGTTTTAATTTGTAATTTACTCTATTATTATTAGTGTCGTAAATATTAATATATTGGTTTTAAAATTAAAACTTTTTACAAATTGTGATGCAAGTAGTATATTGCTTTGTTCAGTAGTGGGGAGTAGTTAAAATATGCAATGAATTTCCATCATTCTTTAATTTACTATTTGAATTTATACAATACGGAGATTTTCAGTGATTATTCTAATATATATAAATATAAAATCGCATTGCATAAATTGATAGTGGATTATTTATGGGGAAAAAGAATGCTTTCTTGACTCTCCACTGAACGTGTTTTAAGTCTATTGTCCCTCCAACCATGGAAATGAATCAGAACTCCAATAAACTTTTGTCTAAAATGTCTTTGAAATGACCTGAATTCTCTTCTCCACCTTCAAGAATAAGGTTTCATATGAACGGACTAGGTGTCTCTTTGCTAGTGTCCTTCGATCGCGAGAAGGTCCATTCTCCTCTGAGACAGATCCAAAGAGGACAATTTAATCTTTTCTTGGAAAGGCACAGTCAGTTACCAGAGTCACTATAAACTGAGCTGTTGAGGTAAATGTGACTCAATGTATCGAGAAACAAGGGCACTTTTACAGTATCGGACTGTAAAGCCATTTTATGTCGGAAGACGGTAACAAAAATTTACATTTTTTAAAAAATTGAATTATTACTTTACTTTAAACTTTTTTTTTTTACTTCGTGAAACGCATCAGACATTTACTTTTTGAAGTTTTGGGTGCTAGGTAGCTCAGTGGTTACGGTGGCGGACTCCGAGCGGGGCTACCAATGTCGTAACACCGCTTGTTGATCAGCGAAATTAAGCTACACTAGGTTGGATGGGAGACCGTCCTCCGCGTCCAGACTATGCTGCGGCGACCCGTGGTTCGGATCCCACGTAAAGCAGTAGTAGGTCCCCTCGATTATATAACCTTAAATATTGCGAAGGAATTTAAACAACCCCATCATTACATTACTCGCAGCGGTGTGGTGCTGGTTCGCTCTCGGGTGCCGACATCGGGTGGAGTTGAGTTGGTCGCTTACTCTGTTTCTGCTCTGGCTCAGGTGACCCTTGGGGCACATTCATTCCCACACAGCGTGGAATGAGCTTCTTGGATGTTACCGTTTTGGATGAAATGAACTTTTTCCAATGATTGCCGGAAAAATAAATTCAAAATTACTTGTTTTAACATGAAGCAAAACTACGTAAGGTTGTTGGTGCACCAAAATAGATGCTAAAAGACCTTGTACGAAATATTAGTAACAATAATGGTTAAAACTACTACTCGGCGACAGAGATCATGTGGCGGAAGGAACCTACAGTTTTACGTAGGATTCGAACCTTCTACGGGGCACTACATCAACTGAATGCAGGAGGACGGTCACCCATCCAATGCCATTTACTCCGCTGATCCAATGGGAAGTGGTGGTCTGATGTGGCCACGATGTATCCCAGAAATATTAGGAATTAGTAATTATTTTTATTATTATCATTATTATTATTTAATCAAACACTATAAAAACTCCATCCATTCACGACCCTGAAAATTTAAAATTCTTTAAGTTAAAATTTTGGCCGTATGCATAGAATTTAAGTGGTACTTTGACTGAGAACTTCTTATGTATAAAAAAGCTGTCGACTTCGTTGCAGTCAATGAGTGCTCCAACCCATTCGACATTATAATGACGTGTGGTAAGTCATATTTCGGGCAGACTATTTAATTACACCACAACGAAAGGGTTAATATGAAAATAATGTATGCACACGATTTATCAAGATTATACTAACAAAATGACATTTCGAGCAGCGAAGTAAATTAGAGACAATACCAGAGGAACCATTTCCTTTATCAAATTTCCCACATTCAGTGAAATGTGTGTGAGCTAGATTTTAATTTCAAAAAAAATTTGTAAGGCCCGAGAGAAGTCAAACAGGCGTCGTCCAGAAGGCTGGACAGTGAACAGTGTACACTATAGTGTATACCCTTCCCTGTAGGAATACTGGTGAAAACCAAACCGAACCACTGTTTGGCAGCCTATATTCACAAATTGCATCATGTAATTATTCTGCTACTACGAGCAACATATATCTTCAGTTACCTAGGAAAGTATAGTTGTTGACAGGAAAAGGTCAGATTGTGCTGAAAATTAGGAAAACATGTGGAAAAAGTGACTGAGAGACGAGGGATTTTAAGGAAAAGATTTGAACAAGATTGCGACAAAAATAAGGGTACTTACGTATTATCGGGACTACCAAACGTCATTTTCGTTTAAACTAACGAAAATATCACAACTTAACCTAACCAATCATCAAAGGCGTAGAGTTGACCTAACCGGGCAATCAGTTGACCTAACTGGGTATTCAGTTGACCTAGCCTGGCATTCAATTAACCTAGCAGGTTAATATTGGTTATTTCGCCTAAATATCTTCTGATCTTTTCGTATTAGGCATTGACTGTCACATTTCGGGCAAGTTAAGGATGAGAGAATATTCCTTAATTGTTTCCAGTATGGCACTGAAAGGGTCCCGTCCTCCGAGATTTTGACGCCAAATAAACTCCACTAGATAGGACTCCAAGTGAGGGTGGGCACCCGGGCAGTCCTACGGTGCTTCTTATTCCTCCATTTCGCTGACCCTCAAATCCTCTCAATGCGTTGTGTGTGTGCTCCCGTGTCGGGGTCAATGAAGTTGTACCTATGATTGACCTTGAAATGCCTGGTTAGGTTAACTGAATGCCCGGTTAGGTCAACTGAATGCCCGGTTAGGTTAATTGAATGCCCGGTTAGGTCAACTGTACGCTTGATGATTGGTTAGGTTAAGTTGTGATATTTTCGTCAGTTTAAACGAAAATGACGAGAGCAAAAATACATAATAAACAGTTTGGTAGTCCCGATAATACGTAGGTAGTCCCGATAATACGTAAGTACCAAATAAGGTGTTGGTCAGGTTTAAGGTCCCCATCATTAAGTCTGAAAGTGAGAAGGAATGCGCAGCCACGCTCATTTGTTTAGCTATGAAGCCAAATATTTACGTGGTTATATGGGAACCTGTGGATGTTTCAAACAAAATTTTGGAGTTTCATATAGTTTCGTTTGGTTCAATCTGGTTTTATATTTTAATGGATAGGAAACCTAACTGTACAGAACTGTCAGAGTAATTTGGCAACTCCTGCTTATTAAATGTGAAACGTCGGCTTCATGGAATTTCCCATTCCGAAGATGGTGCGAATGGAACCTACAACAAAAATAGTTTAACAATTTATTTTAAATATAATAATTCAACATCAATAGCATTATTATACGAGGGTGGACTGAAAAGTAATGCCTCCACTCAAATAAATTTTAAACAGGTGGAAGGATTTTATCGAAACAAAAGCAGATATGTACCTTAGAGCAGGGCCGCCGAGAGGGTGGGGAAGACTGGTTAAATCCCCGGGGCCCGGACCTCTAGGGGGCCCGGAAAGAGGGGAGATAAAATCTAAAAATATTTATAAAGCAATTGATTAAATAACAGAGAGGAAATATAATGAATGAACATACATTTTATAGAGATTATCATAGTGAAACTGAAACAGATAAAATATTATTTGCTGTCCACCAATACCCAAGACCGACTGACAGATCTGGTAACCATTGTAATTGAAAGCGAGTTAGCCCGTACTTTAAATTTCATCAGAATCATTTACCACTTTGCTAGAGAGAAGGCAAAGAAAGTACACTTTTAATTATGAAAATCTTGCAGTAAACAATTGTCTTGCCTGCATGGACTGGTACTGCATTTGTAAATTGTATGGTGATAGAATTAATACAATTGATTCGAAAAATAAAATGGTCATTTTCTTCTTTGTTGTTTATTCATACTCTATGTTTTGAATAGTTACTTGGACATATAATCAGTTTGCTTGTTATGTACGCAAAAAACATTCATAATAAAATACTGAGTAAGCAGGGGGGGCCTATATACCAATCCTTCCCCGGGGCCCGTGGCAGCTCTCGCCGGACGTGCCTTAGAGTTTATTTTTCAAAACGATACATTTACTTTTCTATAAAATCACCCTCTACCTCGATACATTTACGCCAACGATAAATGAGTTTTTGAAATCCATCCCATTCCACGGAGATGTTCTTTAAGTTTAGGAAAGAGGTGAAAATCGCATGGTGCTAATCGGGGCTATATGGTGGATGCGGCAAGACGGTGAATTGCAGATTCTCAATTGCTACTCGCGTTTGAACGCTGGTGTGAGGCCGTGCGTTGTCATGGTGAACAATGACTGCATTTTTGTGGGTGCAAACCTTCCTGATCCGTTTTTTTAACTTTTTCAGAGATTCAATATAACGTGCAGAGTTGATTGCTGTCCCTCTTTCCGTAAAGTCTTCGAAAACAACACTGTTAGAAAATCTAGAAGAGGAAGAGCCATTGTTGTCCCAAGGCGATATGATGACAAAGCTGGGACCTAGTATGTTTCATGGACTGCTCTCGATTTTCATACAAAGTTGCAAACAAGGGCAGTCGATGACGCTGATTTTGTTTCTGCAATCGGTTTTTTTGAGAAACCTAACCTAACCTAGAAAAATGTATACTAGAAAAATGTATTTTTTACTAAAAAAGTGCATAACTTAACATGTTATTACATTATCATTTGTATAATTTAGGTCTCGGGGGTACGGGGGCGGAGCCCCCGTAAAGATCACGCATCACAAAGTGAACCCTATACCGATCAATTCGTGATGCGTGATCTTTACGGGGGCTCCGCCCCCGTACCCCCGAGACCTAAATTATACAAATGATAATGTAATAACATGTTAAGTTATGCACTTTTTTAGTCAAAAATACATTATTCTAGGTTAGGTTAGGTCAGGTTAGGTTTCTCAAAAAACCGATTGCAGAAACAAAATCAGGGTCATCGACTGCCCTTGTTTGCAATTTTGTAGGAAAATCGAGAGCAGTCCATGAAACATACTAGTCCCCAAAGCTGATTGATGCAGCATTGCTTGTAGTATATATTAAGTTAAGGTGTATATATATCCATCTCATAATTGTAAGGTTAGTGAAAAATTCACTTAATTTAGAGCTAGCATTTTTGGGCTCTTGTGGCATCATTGTTTGGGCACTCTTGTGGCATCATTTTTTTGGGGCGCTGCGCAGTCCTTACTACTCGTTTGTTGAATGCGGCACTTACAGGGCGTGGTCTTATAGAGAGCTCTCTTGCAATTCAGTTTGGTTGTTTAGATACAAGATTGTTGCATCGTGCAATGGTGCAGGTTGTGCTGTTGTTGCAAGGTTTAGAAGGAAGACCATAAATAGTGCCCCTTTTGTTTTTTATCTTAATTTTATGCAACTGAGGCCTAAGGTAGGCCCACATCGAGTCAGCAACCCTAAGGTAGCACCTTATGGAAAACTGATGAGTGGGTAGTTGGGAGGTAACGAAAATGGTTCACTGAGTAGGTAGGTAGTTAATCTAACAATCATTAAATTCCTTTTATGTCAATAACTGGGTGGATGAAACCAATTGGTTGCTCACCAGAGTTATTCTCCACACTAGTATTTATATACTGTGTGGGAGGAGCGTGCTCGGTAATAAGGACATTACCGCTCAACCAACCGAGGAATAAACCAAGACAACGCTGGTACGAGAAGCCCCGCGAAGAGGAGAACAAAGGAAAACAAAAACGAAGAACGGGGCGAGAGGACGTACCAGCAAAGTACGCTCTCGAATGAGACAACCGGAGAAGGGAGAGACTGTAATAACTAAAAGTAAGTGACTAATATGAGTTTTAACACCAAACAGTTAAGAACATTAAATTAAGCTGGGTCAAACAAGTTAGGCCTACATTGTGACCTAAGACCCAGCATCAACTCATAGCTTAACAAAGGTGAAGGTAGATTGCCCTAACCTAATCTTGTGAGGAATCCTACTGTGGACCTCAATTTATCTGCCCGCTCTGGACCATTTCCGGAATCTCTAGGCTGACCCCTCTAGGCTAGACTTGATCTACTCTATAGTTAGACTGGAGATATAAGGGGTGGGTTAATTGTGGACCAATTCAAACAGAGCATTTTTCGCATTGGTGGTCCGTGTGTGGGGAATTTACAAACCTTAACCTTACTTAACAAAAATTGCAGAATTAGGCTAAATGGTCTAGCCTAAGCCTAACCTGAGCAAGCCTAATTAGGTCTACAACCTAGGGCCTAACTAGGAAACATTTACATTTAAGGAGTCTCATTCTCTTATAAGCCTAACCTGAGCAAGCCTAATTAGGTCTACAACCTAGGGCCTAACTAGGAAACATTTACATTTAAGGAGTCTCATTCTCTCATAAGCTTAGACCTGAGTGACACACAAGTACTTGGGGGGGATTAAACCAAATTTAAACTTGCTGTTTTGTCTGTGCTCTCTCTTCTCTGGTAATTTCTTCTTGTCCAATATTTCATTACGATCCCCAGTTAAACAACATTAGTGAACAAGCATTTAAAATGCATACAACTCCAAGCATCCAATTCTTCTTTTAAGGAAGAATCACTCAACAGATTTTTTCAACAGGCACATGCATTCCTTGCAATCTGTGTATATATATGTATATATACACTGTACTCTTTACATGTGCCACAAATACACTCAACCTATCTGAACATAAGCAATGATTGCATGGGTTACTCAAAAGGGTCTTATGGCCTACTTTGGCCATAGCCCAAACACTGAACCTTGGTCTTGTGGCCTACTTTGGCCATAGCCCAAACAACTGAGCCTTGGTCTTATGGCCTACCTTGGCCATGGGCCAAACAATAAAGGTCTTATGGCCTACCTCAGCCATGGGCCAAAACAATGAGCCTTGGTCTTTTGGCCTACCTTGGCCATGGGCCAAACATTAAATGTCTTATGGCCTACCTTGGCCATGGGCTAAACATTTTCTTATGGCCTACCTTGGCCATAGGGAAAACTATTACAAGTGTCTTATGGCCTACCTTGGCCATAGGGAAAACTATTTGGGTTACTCACTCTCCTGGCTGAGATTGAGAACATCATTAACAATAGACCACTCACTTATGTGAGTGACAACATTAATGACCCAGAACCATTAACTCCAAATCATTTGATTCGGGGAGAACAAGTTAGTCTCCTGCCGGACTACAAGATAGACTCTTCAGAAGACCCAAACTGGACTCAACGACATGATGAGCTCCAGACTAAGTTACAACATTTAACTAGAGTTAAAGCTCATTTCATTAAACAGTGGAAAACTGAGTACTTGATGGGTCTAAGGGAGAGACATAAACAAATGACTAAGAAGGATTGGTCTGACACAATTAAGGTAGGGGACCTTGTTCTCATACATGACAGTACTCCAAGACAATACTGGCCTCTGGCTAGAGTTTCAGAACTCAGACCAGGGGCAGACGGGGTAACAAGAGTGGTCAAATTAAGGACTTCAACGGGTGACACAACAAGAGACATTTCTCTTTTGTACCCTTTAGAGTCTGGACCCAAAACAATGGACTTTGGAGAACCTTCTCCACTGACAGTAACAACTGGAGACACTGAACTTCCAGTAACTATTCCTTTGACAGTAGGAGTGGTAACGCATCCTACTACAACATTGACAGACACAAGACCTCAGCGACAAACAGCATTAAAGGCCGACTATTTTTACAACAAAAAATAGATGCTGGGGAATTGTAATTTTATCTTCTAACTTTCATTTTTCTTTTCTTATGGTAAAGACCATAGACAGTTTCATCCTATGGATGTATATTTTATCTTCTAATTAAATGCTACACCTTCTCCATGAGAAGGTGAGGATAGGCACTGTTAATCAGATTAACAGGCATTTACAGTTAAATAGTTAGCTAGTCTACACTCAGACAAAAATTGGTGACAATGACACCAAAATTTTTATCTCCCGGGGCCCCCAGTATATGGAAAACTGATGAGTGGGTAGTTGGGAGGTAACGAAAATGGTTCACTGAGTAGGTAGGTAGTTAATCTAACAATCATTAAATTCCTTTTATGTCAATAACTGGGTGGATGAAACCAATTGGTTGCTCACCAGAGTTATTCTCCACACTAGTATTTATATACTGTGTGGGAGGAGCGTGCTCGGTAATAAGGACATTACCGCTCAACCAACCGAGGAATAAACCAAGACAACGCTGGTACGAGAAGCCCCGCGAAGAGGAGAACAAAGGAGAACAAAAACGAAGAACGGGGCGAGAGGACGTACCAGCAAAGTACGCTCTCGAATGAGACAACCGGAGAAGGGAGAGACTGTAATAACTAAAAGTAAGTGACTAATATGAGTTTTAACACCAAACAGTTAAGAACATTAAATTAAGCTGGGTCAAACAAGTTAGGCCTACATTGTGACCTAAGACCCAGCATCAACTCATAGCTTAACAAAGGTGAAGGTAGATTGCCCTAACCTAATCTTGTGAGGAATCCTACTGTGGACCTCAATTTATCTGCCCGCTCTGGACCATTTCCGGAATCTCTAGGCTGACCCCTCTAGGCTAGACTTGATCTACTCTATAGTTAGACTGGAGATATAAGGGGTGGGTTAATTGTGGACCAATTCAAACAGAGCATTTTTCGCACACCTAATAGAACCTCAAAGTCCGTAAGTTTTTAGTCTAGCTTAACTTGGGCTGTAGGTTAAACTGGCCCTTCAGAGCTTGGCCGTTCACGGCTCAGCTGGGATTCCGAACCCAATAAAAAAAAAAATAACATGGTACTTCGAAATCGGATTCTAGCCAAAGACTGAGTCAGTAACTATTTTCCGGCAAAGTTCTGATTGTGCAAATTGTGGACCAAGTTATGCCTAGACGGGTTGAGCATAATTGAGTTAAGGTCCCAGGGTAGAAAGTTTGGTCGCCCAATTGCGAAACTTGGCCACGCGTCTGTCGTTGTTTTGGGCCTATATTTTTACCGGTTTGGTTAATTTTGGTTTATTATTCGTAGGCGAAGGTTGCAGACTTCAGTGCGCCAGTTACTTGGGCGGAAAATTTGGTATTCCATACTGGTGGTTGGTCAGTACCCCAACCAAGCAATTCAGTTTATTTGAAAAAAGCAAAATTTGAGTTTGATCAGTTTGGTTAAGTATTTTTGCCAATTCAGCTTATTTCACATTGAGCCCAACTGTTGTTTGCATTGAAGATGAGTGCAGCTGAATTGAACAAGTTTAAAAAAAGGAGAAGCGCCTGTCAAAGGTCTAATTACAAAGGTCATTGACACTATAGATTCTAGCATAGAGCAAGAGGATTTAAGCTTAGTGACTGCTCAGCTTTCCATATTAGAAACTAAAAAGGTTGCTCTAAGCGAAGTAAATGTTAAAATTGAGGCTCTTATGGAAGAGGATGAAATAGAAAATAACATAATTTACTTTGAAGAGATTATTGATGATATAATTAAAGTATGCCACAGAGCAAAAGAGTTTAGCAGCTCAGTACAGTTAGAGACCAGGTCTAATAATGAGACACAACCCTCAACAGATGGTGTTTGTGAAATTAAGGTTAACAAATCTGCAGATCAATTACCGAGGCTTGTACTCAAAACATTTTCTGGGAGTATTCAGGAATGGCAAGGATGGGCAGACAGTTTTCAATCAGCAGTTCATTCTAGTCAAGTGTTAAGTGCGGTGGAGAAGTTTAATTATTTGCAATCCCTCTTGGAAGGGGAGGCAGCAAAGACAATAGCAGGATTAGCATTAACAGAGGCTAATTATAATGTGGCTTGGGATATATTACAGAAACGGTTTGGTAAGCCAGAGATCTTAATTAAAAGCCACCTCCGCAAACTTTTAGCTATACCTCCTGTTAATAATCCCAATAGTGTCAAGGAGTTACGGCAGTTATATGATGAATTTGAAGTTAGAACTACATCCCTGGACAACTTGGGTGTAGGAATGGAAAGGTATGGTATAATGTTGGTCACTATACTGGAGTCTAAATTGCCTAGCTCAATTTTGCTTGAATTAAGTAGGGGACACTCTGAAGAACATGTATACATCCCCTTCAGCAGATGTTAAGTCTTTTAGGCACAGAATTAGCAAGACGAGAGGGAATTGAGTTTGCACAGTGGGATGTTAAACGAGCGGACAAAGGCAGGCACAGCACCAAAGTTTCTACAAAAAGGAATAGCCCAGGTACAGTGTCAGCTCTACATGCATCCTCTGAGAATAAATTAAAGGGAATCAAGGAATGCATATTTTGCGAAGGCAACCACAAGTCATGTGTGAGGTGGCTGAGGCTTTACCTTTTTAGGAGAGAAAGGACAGGGTAACTAAGTCCACAGCATGTTTTAAATGTTTTTTGAAAGGTCACAGAGCAAGGTTTTGTAAGTTTAAAATTTTGTGCAAAAAATGCCATGGCCGGCATCAGCCATTATTGTATGGAAACACTCCTAGTAGGCCTACCCCAGAAGTAGAGACATCAGTGGCACATGCCACTGCTTTGAAAGGGAGTAAAAGTAAAGGAAAGGGGGATTATTGAAAACAGCTGCAGCATTATTAATTGGGAATGATGGAGAAGCTCCTGTAAGAGTGTTGTTTGATAGTGGTAGCCAGTGTAACTTTATTAAGACCAGAATTTCCAGAAAATTGAAGTTTAAAGAACTTAAGAGGGAAAATTTAAGAATTTCTGGGTTTGGGGGTTCCGTTCAAAACCGAACCAAAGTTAAGAAGGTAGAAGTTCTGTTTAAGGGGTTGTTACCACAAGGTCCCACTATCAAAGTCCAAGCTGTAGAGATTGAGGAACTTTGTGTTCCAGTCACTACTTGTTTAGATATGGCATGTGTCCAGAATTGCAAGTTAAAGGAATTAATTTGGGCAATAATAAGTTTGAAGGAACAGAAGATATTAGTCTTTTGATTGGATCTGACTATTACTGGGACTTCATCACTGGTAATATTGTCCGCACATCTCGAGCTATTGAAAGTAAGCTAGGCTGGATGCTACATGGTAGCTATTGCAATGAAATGAAGGTTAAAGCTCTTTTTGTTAAGATTGAGGAGAACAGCCATAGTTTGGAAAGGCATTTGAAAGCCTTTTGGGAACTTGAATTCATTGGCATAAAGGACAAACAGGAGAAGCAGGCAAGTACAGTGAACAGTGATGTTTTAGAGCAATTTGAAAAGGGGATCGGGTTTAGAGATGGTTGCTATGAAGTTGGCTCCCTTGGAAGGATTCTTGCAAACCCAGTTCAAACCTTCAGCTAGCTAATAGGAAGTTGGAGACTTCATTGTACAGGCTAAGAAAAAATGAGGAGTTGTTAATTGAATGCAATGAGGCCATCCTAAGCTATGTAATGGAGGGCTATGCTGAAAGGGTGCAAGGTGAGCTGGTGAACCAGGAGGCACATTATCTGCCACACCATGCTGTGGTACGGCGAGACAAAACTACCACCAAACTGAGGGTATTTTTTGATGGCTCAGCCAATCACAAAGGTGGTGTGTCCTTGAATGACTGTTTGGATGCTGTGCCAAATTTAAATGCAGATTTATTTTCCTTGTTACTGATTTCAGGTTTAGTAAATTAGCATTGACTGCAGATGTGAAGCAAGCCTTCTTGCGGATAAAGTTAAAACCAGAGGACAGAGATGCAGTAAGGTATCTGTGGGTGGATACGAAAGACTTGTTGGAAAATGAACTTAAGGTTCAGGCATATAGAATGAAGTCAGTGTTGTTTGGCCTCAGCTCTAGTCCATTTCTGTTGGCAGCTACTATGCAGTACATTTTTAAGAAATATTCTGAAGTCTATCCTAACACGATTGAACACATAAGGAAAAATTTTTATGTTGATGATTTGCTGTGTTCCGTGGATAATACAGAAATGGCTAAACATACAGTATATTCATGGAGGCTAAAGCTATAATGAGGAAGGCTGGCATGGAGCTTAGTAAATGGCAGGCCAATCATTCTCAATTACAAGAGTTTATGAGTCAGTCCTGTGCATGACCTGATGCAGCAGAAAGTTTTGAGGATTCTGGTATTAAGGAGTTGTGGGCAATAGACACAAAGGTGCTAGGCACTGTTTGGCAGCAAGGAGAGGATTTGTTTAACTTCAATGGGAAATCTTTAGTAGAGCTGGCTGAGAATGAGACAAGGTGGACAAAACGTACAGCTCTTAGTTTGGCTTCGAAGGTCTTTGATCCTCTTGATTCCTGGCTCCATTTGTGATAAAGTCAAAAATTTGGTTTCAGAACCTCTGGGAAATTGGACTTGGTTGGGACCAAGAGTTACCTGATCATATGGTGGTAAGGTGGAAATATTGGTTCAAAGAATTGGCACATCTTGGAGACATTGAAATCCTAAGATGGTACTTTGGAGAGTTGAACAATAGTCCAGACAATTTGGAGCTGCACATCTTTTGTGATGCAAGTGAGGAAGCCTATGCAGTGCCGGCCTTAGGGGTGTGCGAACCGTGCGGTCGCACAGGGCCCGCAACTTAGGGGGGCCCGAAAATTTCACAGAAATTTACCATCGACGTCAGAGTGCCAAAACTGGTGTAAATTAATGTAATTTATTTTTTTATTTTCAGATCACCGATCCATCATGGCCTTAATGATTGCATTGAATATTTAAGCTATAAATGACAAAAAATAAATTTTTATTAAATCTAGTTAATTCTTTTATGTTTTAGTATTCTTAGATTACAATTGCCAAATATTCATTTGTAGTTGATTAAGTTATTTTCTTTTTTGTATATTTACAAACTTTATTTTGTGTATTTACTTTTGTTGAATGTCCTAATTAAATTGAATTATCCTATTCCTAATTAAATATCCTAAGGCCGGCGCTGGTTGAAACCTCTTATGATAGTTTAAATATTTGATAATAATAAAGTAATAAGTAGTAATAATAGTAAAGGCTGTTGGTCTGTTGGTATTCTGTTACAGGTGCACTTGTATAGTTAAATTTTACTTGTTGTACTTGTTAACAATCTACTAAAATAAAATGATTAGCAATGAAAAACAATTTGACTTGTGTCATGGGGGGCCCGTACAGTATACTCTGCACAGGGCCCGAAATATCCTAAGGCCGGCGCTGGCCTATGCAACTTGTATTTATATAAGAGGCACATTCAAAGAGGAAGTAAGTTGCAGGTTGGTTGCTGCAAAGAGCAGAGTAGCACCTTTGAAAAGGATTTCTATTCCAAGGTTGGAATTGATGGGTGCAGTTATTGCTAGTCGGCTTGCAGTTACAGTGCAAAAGTCTTTGGCCTTCTATGAAATTCCAAGCTATTATTGGACAGACTCCACTATAGTTTGGCACTAATTAAGAAGCCAGGCAAGGAAATGGAAACCATTTGTTGCCAATAGGGTGGAGGAAATTCAAGCACACACAGATCTCAAGCAATGGAAGCATTGTCCAGGCACCCAAAACCCAGCTGATTTACCAACACGAGAAATTTCAGTGAAAGATCTTGCACAGTCAAGTTTGTGGTGGAATGGGCCAGAGTGGCTAAAACTTGGAAGTGAAAACTGGCCTTCTAATCAGCCTATTGTAGGAGAATGCTAGGCTCAAGAAGAATGGGTGAGTGAAATGAGAAAATGCATTGTGAACAGTTGTCAAGTTATGCAGCAGGACCCCATATTGAGGCTTGAGGACATTAGCAGTCTGGAAAGGTTGTTAAGAGTGACAGCATGGGTATATAGATTTACAAACAACCACAAGGGGAGTCTAACAAAGGTTATATATGTCTTTTCACATGTGCTACCACCAGAGCAATCCATTTGGAGTTGGTAAGCAACTTAAGTAGTGATGCATTTCTTTTGGCCTTTAAAAGGTTCGTGTTATTTTTTTATTTCATTGGGTTCAGAATCCCAGCTGAGCCGTGAACGGCCAAGCTCTGAAGGGCCAGTTTAACCTACAGCCCAAGTTAAGCTAGACTAAAAACTTACTGACTTGGAGGTCCTATTAGGTCCTACCTCAGGGTTGCTGACTCGATGTGGGCCTACCTTAGGCCTCAGTTGCATAAAATTAAGATAAAAAACAAAAGGGGCACTATTTATGGTCTTCTTTCTAAACCTTGCAACATCAACACCACCTGCACCATTGCACGATGCAACAATCTTGTATCTAAACAACCAAGCTGAATTGCAAGAGAGCTCTCTATAAGACCACGCCCTGTAAGTGCCGCATTCAACAAACGAGTAGGAAGGACGCGCAGTGCCCCCAAAAAATGATCCCACAAGAGTGCCCAAACAATGATGCCACAAGAGCCCAACAATGCTAGCTGTAAATTAAATGAATTTTTCACTAACCTTACAATTATGAGATGGATATATATATACACCTTAACTTAATATATACAAGCAATGCTGCATCAATCAGCTTAGTCATCATATCGCCTTGGGACAACAATGGCTCTTCCTCTTCTAGATTTTCTAACACTCCCCACCGAAGAGGCATTGTTGTTATAATGTTATAATGTTATAATGTTTCAGACCAACAAAGACCCTAGGATTCACTCATGGCTGGTCTACCTAACTGTGTTCGTAATTGTGTATTGTGTATGTCCTCCGTGGTGGCGGAGGGGACCTACAATTTTACGTGGGTTCCGAACCACAAGAACATAAGAAATTTATTATAAAAACTGCCTGTACATTGGCAACAACCAATTTTTACAAAACTAAATAATTATCAATTTAAAACTAATTAATTATCGATTTAAAACTAAAGATAGAATCTCTGGATCCAGAGGATCAAGTCATAATAGACCACTATCCACAAATATTTTACACTCTATATCTATTTATAACCGACATGCAAATATATCAGATCCAGGGGATCAATACCAAAAAATGATCCCACAAGAGTGCCCAAACAATGATGCCACAAGAGCCCAAAAATGCTAGCTGTAAATTAAATGAATTTTTCACTAACCTTACAATTATGAGATGGATATATATATACACTAGGGTGTCTCAAATATACGAATGGAGGATTTCGGGTCGGGGCGACGCTTGCCCGTATTACACCTTTATAAAGGATTGTTATCACAAAATTTGACAGCTGTAGGAGGATTTTTAGGGGTCACTCAAGTTCGCCACTTCTGTTTCACTTATACAAGATTTTCTTCTCTTTCGCAGGTGATGGTTACTAGAGCAGGAAACCAGTTGTGGTTGCTGGACAAGGCCCCAATTGCAGCGATTGTTTGTCCACGACTTCCATCGAAGGAGCAATGCCTGCTCCTTTACTTCCACCAAGACCAAGAGGGAAGGAAGACCAAATCGGAGAGCATTCGCCTGGTGGTGGAAACCATCTGGCACATCTGGGAGAAGGCCAACATACAACTACCACCAAGAAGTACGCAGGGGAGAAGCTGGCGAAGTTGATCGATACCTACGACGCACTCAAGAAGAACAGGACAAAGCCGCAAGAGGGTTACCGGTACAAGGAGGGGATGTTCAAGTCGGATTTGGAAGACGTGTTTGACGTGGCTCGCTCCTCCGCGCTATCCTCTTCCAAGGTCCCTCAGGAGGACAAGGATTTCTCACCTCGCAGAGGGAAGACGGATGTCGTCAAGTCTTGCGGGGTGGACCAGAAGACAGCGAAGAAGAAAGCTGTGAAGCGGAAGAGGGATCTTGCAGCCACGGCTAGGAAGAGTAAATGGGATGCTGGGGTGACACAGCTCATGGAGGGGTAGCGATCTTGGAGGTGGATGGTAGCAGCACTGAAATGAACACGGAAGACGAGGATGATGACGACGAGACGTACCAAGCGCCCAGCACCAGCAAGGCCCAGACTCAAAGAAAAGGCGAATGAATGCCCTCACGGACCCGAATCTCATCGCTGCTTGGGATCGCGACAACATGTCCGTGAGACAAGCAACGTCGTCCTTTGCAGCAGCAGCTCAGAGTTTGGGTCATGACCTGGTAATCTCGCCAGCAACTGTTCATCGAACACGGAACAAGATCCGAAAGGAGATGGGAGAAGAGTTGACCCGAAAGTTCGAAGCTTCTGGTCCTTTAGTCTTGCACTGGGATGGGAAACTGTTGAGATATCGCCAAGGAGAAGAAGGAGGTTGACCGGATTGCTGTTGTGGTGACGGGCGATGGAGTCGAGGAGCTTCTTGGTGTACCCGTTGCGGTGGACGGCACTGGAAAAGAACAGGCTGCAGCCGTACTCCAGGAAGTCCAGGCTTTTGGCATTTCGGAGCAAATCATTGGACTGGGATTCGACACCACAGCTGTGAACGCTGGGATGATCCAAGGTGCTTGCGTTCGCATTGAGCAGGAGTTTGGCCGTCCCATGTTGTGGTTGGCTTGCCGTCACCACGTCTTGGAGATCTTACTCAAGGATGTCTTCGTGCGATGTCTGGGCCGTCCTCTTCCCCTGACATTCTCCTCTTCAAAAGATTTCAACAGCGGTGGGCCTCCATTGACAAAGGGTCATTCTTGTCCATCGGTGACGAAAGCAATCCCACAACAACTGACAACTGGGCAAATCAAGCGTCTTCCATGAAGAAATACCTGCAGCAGACGCTTTCCCACGGCACACATCCCCGAGAAGACTACCGTGAACTCCTCATCCTTTCCTACCGCTTCCTTGGCGGTCAGGTCCAGGGGGATTTCGTCAGCCTGGGGCCTATCACCACGCCAGATGGATGGCCAAAGCCATCTATGCCCTCAAGATTTTCATGTTCCGTCACCAACTGGACCTGACAGCCAGGGAAGAAGGAGGACTTCGGCGGCTGTGTTTGTTCATCTCCCTCGCGTACGTGAAGCAGTGGAAAGAGGCAATGGTCTCGAATCGAGCTCCACTGAACGACCTAGAGTTCCTTCGCCTGCTCGAGGCCTACCCTGACAAGGAAGTCAGCCACACGGCATCCATGGCCTTGAAAGGCACCTGTGGTACCTCTCAGAGGATCTCGTGGGGCTTGGTTTCTTTGACGACCGCATTCCAAAGGACACGAAGCTAAAGATGGTCCAACGACTTCAATCCCCCGCCACGAAGAAAGGACTCAAGCGGATCGATCCGAAGAACTTCAATCCACAGCAATCCATCGAGCTCTTCGTCACCCGGAGAACAAAAGAAGTCTTCTTCCGCGCGATCCTTCCAGAATCTGAGTCTCCCACCTTCCTCATGAAAGATCCAGAGGATTGGATCAATGACCAGGATTGGATCACGGCGCAAAAGAGGGTGAAAGCCCCGAAGGTGGTCAATGACGCCGCCGAGCGTGGTATCGCTTTGATGAAAAGATTCAATTCCACCATCACGCGTGATGAGAAGCAGAAGCAATTCGTCCTCAAGGTGGTTCGGGCTCACCAGAAGTTGATCCCCGTCAAGACGAAGGAGAGCTTGAAGAGTAAAATCAAATAGTGTAGGACAGATTGATGATGAAAACAATCCATTTATACGCGCTTATTTCAATTAATGAAAGGTGCATTTCGTTTATTTTCATTTTTGTTCAGAAATAAAGAGAATAAGAGAATGATAGAAATTTCTTTTTTTTCCTAAATAGCTACAAGAAAGTGTTAAACTTGAGTGACCTCTAAATACTGTTCGATTCCCATCATTTTTCGATTTTTAGAACCTCTATGCCTATGGAAATCGGGGCAGCATTCGCGAGCAAGAGAAAATCGAAAAAAAAAAATTTCTATGTATTAATGAGACACCCTAATATACACCTTAACTTAATATATACAAGCAATGCTGCATCAATCAGCTTAGTCATCATATCGCCTTGGGACAACAATGGCTCTTCCTCTTCTAGATTTTCTAACACTCCCCACCGAAGAGGCATTGTTGTTATAATGTTATAATGTTATAATGTTTCAGACCAACAAAGACCCTAGGATCCACTCATGGCTGGTCTACCTAACTGTGTTCGTAATTGTGTATTGTGTATGTCCTCCGTGGTGGCGGAGGGGACCTACAATTTTACGTGGGTTCCGAACCACAAGAACATAAGAAATTTATTATAAAAACTGCCTGTACATTGGCAACAACCAATTTTTACAAAACTAAATAATTATCAATTTAAAACTAATTAATTATCGATTTAAAACTAAAGATAGAATCTCTGGATCCAGAGGATCAAGTCATAATAGACCACTATCCACAAATATTTTACACTCTATATCTATTTATAACCGACATGCAAATATATCAGATCCAGGGGATCAATACCAGTACCTTGCCAACCAAAAATAAGTCACGGTCCATATCGATTGCGAACCAAGTCAAAATTTACAACCATATACATTATTACAATATATATACTTAGGAGGAAAAGTGTAGGTGTGGCTGTAAAGACTGTACCGTAATGTAGAAATGTGTGTGCACCCATTTTGGGTCTCCCATTTCAAGGTGTTTGTGGGGCAAGTGAAGAACATGAGTTTTTCAATGCCTCACAGTACTATGGGGGGCACCGCTCGGAAGAGGAATCTCTTTAAATGGGGTGTGTAAGGACAGAGAGTATCCCCTAACCCAAGATGCTGCCTCCCTATATCCCACAACACTTGCGTTGAGCTGTGGGATCTATCACCACAAAGCCTTAATTTTACTACCTTAAACTATACTCAATCTATCAACATATGCGTCTAATCGATTTTTAAACATGTTTATAGACGTGCTACTAATTACTTCTACCGGCAAACTATTCCAGCTATTTACTATTCTATGCGTAAAAAAGTTTTTCGCAACTGCTGTCTCGAACCTTCTACTTGTCAACTTACACCCGTTATTTCTAGTCCTATTATATTGAGATATTTCGAAAAAGCTATCTCTATCTACGTTATCGAACCCATTCATAATTTTGAAAACCTGGATTAGATCACCCCTTAGCCTCCTAGTTTCGAGTGTAGTCAATTTTAAGTCCTTAAGCCTATCCTCGTACGACTTTGACCTAAGCGACGGAATCATCTTAGTTGCTCGTCTTTGAACTCTTTCGATTTTGTCTATATCTTTGCGCATATGCGGATTCCAAAATTGGACCGCGTACTCCAAATGGGGTCTAACTAATGATTTATAAAGAGGAACTCTAATATCGCGCGATTTGTACTCAAAATTTCGAGCTATATAATCTAACATTTTGTTCGCCTTATTGACCGCTGCTGTACTTTGTTTCGCTACTTTTAAATCACCAGTGACTATAACTCCTAAATCTTTTTCCTGCTCTATGCTTGTTAAATCTTTCCCTGACATACTATATGCAAAATTACCGTTACGCGAACCTATATGCAAAATTTTGCACTTATCAACGTTAAATCTCATTTGCCATGTGACTGACCAATCAACGATTTTATTCAGATCTTCCTGGATTTTACCTCTATCTTCGTCATTAATCGCCCTACCACCCAGCTTCGTGTCATCCGCAAACTTTGAAACTGTACTGACTAGGCCGACATCTAAATCGTTAATATATATATATGAAAAAGCAAGGGACCCAATACAGAACCCTGAGGAACGCCACTCGCTACATTAGCCCAACACGACTCCGCTCCATCAACGACCACCCTCTGTTTCCTCCCTCGCAACCACTCTTCTAGCCAATTTATTACCACACCCCTGATTCATGAGCCTTAGTGTTTTCAGAGTCTTTTGTGCGGCACGGTGTCAAACGCTTTTTGAAAATCTAAATACACTACATCAACCGCCCGATGTCTATCGTAAACGTCAACCACGCTTTGGAAAAATTCTAAAAGATTAGTTAAGCAAGATTTGTTTCGCCTAAAACCGTGCTGCGTATTTCTAACTAGTTTATGCAATTCTAAGTGTTCGACTATACGATCCCTAATTAATGATTCCAGTAGCTTACCTACAACAGACGTTAAACTGATTGGCCTATAATTTCCCGCCGCACCTTTATCGCCTTTCTTAAAGATAGGTGTTACGTTTGCTAACTTGAAATTATCTGGTACGCACCCCTCAGAAATAGACGCATTAAAAATCTTTGTTAGCGGCACAACAATGCTATCTTTTAATTCTTTTAGTTGTATGGGATATATGGAATCCGGCCCCGGTGATTTACGCGTTTTCATTTTATCAATATAGCGCATTACGTCCCCTTCACTAACCACGATATTATCCCAAATATTAACATTATCAAAAGATATGTCTATGACCGTAGAGATATTCGTTACATCTTCTATAGTAAAAACTGACGTAAAAAATTCGTTTAGCATGGTAGCCATTTCCTTGTTTTCAGAAACTAGATCTCCGTTTACATTTTTCAAAGGCCCCAAGACACTTTTTACTGGATTTCTATTATTGACGTATTGAAAGAATCGCTTGGGGTTTTCTTTACTGTCACGAGCTATGGAGATTTCAAATTCGCGCTTGGACTTTTTTATTACACTTTTCGCTTCACGCCTTAGAGATATGTAGTTGTTTCGTAATCACAAATTGCCTTTATCGCACTTATGTAGCCTATAAGCCCTATCTCTACTCTTTATAATGTCTCCTACTCTAGAAGTAAACCACAAGGGCTTGTTGTTTACTTTCGCACGCTTAATTTTGTACGGTACACATTCCTCATTTATAGTCCTAAATACCGTTTCGAACGATTCCCACATTAGTTTTGCGTTGGAGTTCCCCATTACGTTTTCCCAATTGACGTTTGACAATTTATTTCGAAATTTACTAAAGTCTGCGTGTTGGAAGTTAGGAATTTTAGTCGAGTTAGCCGGTTTCGAGTGACTTATTGAGAGGACAAACTCTACCATATTGTGATCGCTATTGCTTAACGGTTCTATTACTTGAAGATCAGTAATTAGCCTATCATCCGTAGTTATTACTAAATCTAAAATACTGTCTTACCTCGTAGGTTCCCCAACCTTTTGAATAAGAAAGTTATCATCGAGAAAATTAACTAAACGATTACCTTCCGCGTCTCCCTGCATTGTATCGTAATTCACGTTGGCGCAATTAAAGTCACCCATAACTAAAGCCTGCTCACTACCGATTATTCTCTTTAGTTCACGATATAACGCTTCGTCCGTATCAGCTGTTTGATTAGGGGGCCTATATATAACCGCAACAAGAAGTTTGAAATCGTTCAATTTAAGTTCTGCTATAGTCGAATCTATCGATTCCGGAATTGTGTGCTTTACTTCTCTAACGTTCGCAATATTATTTTTGATATACAGCATAACACCGCCTCCTCGCCTACCTATTCTGTTTTTAACAAAAAGTCTATAACCTTTAATTTGATACTCCCCTACAAAATCACGAGTTTCAGTGCTAAGCCACGATTCATTTATCGCAATTATATCATAGTCTTTACAAGCAATTAAAGAAAAAAATTCGTTTCTTTTATTTCGTAGGCTACGAGCATTTAATTGATAAAACCTTCAAATTGTTTGTAATTGTGACACCTTCGCGAGCGCAGGGGAAATTTGTGGAATTTACGCTGGGACAGTTCGAGTTACGGCAGCCTGAAAAGAAGAGACAGTATTATGTAATAGTCTTCCTAAACACGCAGCTCCAACGTCATTAAGATGAAGTCCACCTCCGAGGAACAAGTCCATCTTGCCGTAGAAACTGTTCCAAAAATTCGCAAAATGCACTCCTTCCTGTTGGCAAAGAGACTTTAGGTTATTGTTAATATAGGTCGCCTTGCTGTAGAAATCGTTACGTTGGATAATTCGAGGAAGTATACCTGTTAAAACAATCTTATTATTTTTTCCTTTAATCGCTCTAGTAAGTCCCTGTACCTAGCCAGCAGTTCTTCCGATCTAGAATTTAAAACGTTATTAGTACCGACATGAATAACATACGTTGTGTCCTCGGAGGTACCGTCTGTAACTTGGTCAACACTATTAGTTATATCCTCCACCCTTGCACCAGGGTAGCAGTAACGGCGCCTACGACGAGGATTTCTCCCACAGAATTCCTCGAGCTGCCCTAGAACAATGGAATCGCCAACGAGTCGTATTTCCGGTTCATCAGCATCATCGAAACCTAAAACAGAAAACTTATTGTTTGTTATTACTGGTAGACATGTCTTAGGTTTCCTCAATGGGGCTCCATTACGCACTCGAACGAAGGGTTGGGAACTAGGGGAAGAGAGAGGGCTATTAATACTATTTATATTATTATTAGAAACTGAGGAAGGAGGGGGTCTTAATTGGAGTCTCAAGGGATTCTAATTTTGTCGTCAGGAGCATCACGCTTTCTTCAAGCCTCACCATGGCCTCCCTCTCACGTTCTAACTCGTTCCTCAGCACTTCCATGCTTGAGCACCACCTGCAAACTAACTGTTCATTATTATTAGCCATTGTAAACGCGTAAGCGGCAAATTTCCCTTCACAGCGACTGCAAGTACTTGACGGGGGTGCCATGCTTTTAATTAGTTAAAAAACAAAAAACGCCAAAAAACAAAAAAACAAAACAAAAAACGAGCGTTTGGAAATTAATAAATTACAACGTAGGTCTACCGCGTTCTTGAAACACAGAACCAGGTTCTTGTAACACAAATTTATACCTTCTGCAAATTTAGCCAAGCCTTCTCCATGAGACTATAACTCAAATGTTTCATCTTGACTATCCGTGTTTTTGCTGATTTCTAAAGCATAGAGTTTTTGTATAGGTCTCTTTAATTTTCCTCCTGAAGTCTTTACCAGTGCAGACTTAACTAAATTGTCTTTGCCAACAAACAACTCTTCAATTATGCCAAGCTTCCAGCATTGCCTTGGTCTTTCATCCCCAATCATTACCACTTCTCCCACCTTCATACAATTTGCATTGGAGCCCTTTACATTGCCTGATGGGTAATAATTGAGTTCTGGCAAGTATTCTATCTGCCACCTCTTCGATAACTGATCTTGTAGCTTTTCAAGGTACTTGAACCTTCTGGTTAACTCTTCTTGAGTGCTCTGGATAGGCTGTAAGTCTTCTGGCAAACTGGGGCTTGATGTTAATCGTTTACCACAAAGAAAATGATTTGGTGTCAATGGCTCTGCATCCTGCATACTGTTATAAACAAAGGTGATAGGCCTACTGTTCACCATTGCTTCTACTTCACACAAAACAGTGCAGAATTCTTCTTTGCTCAAATGAGCATTAGCTAAAAGTTTCTTCAATGGACACTTTACAGTTCTCACTAGCCTTTTCCAAAATCCTTCCCCCCATGGTGCTCTCTCAACAATAAACTCCCATTGTATCCCATGGTGTGAAAAGTAGGATTGGAATCCCTCCTCTTTTAGCAAGGACCAAACTTCTTGGAGTTCCTTTGCAGCCCTTTTGAAGGATTTTGCATTATCCGATATGATTTTATTTGGGAAACTCCTTCTGTTCACAAACCTTTTAAAGGCCAAAAGAAATACATCACTACTTAAGTTGCTTACCAACTCAAAATGGATTGCTCTGGTGGTAGCACATGTGAAAAGACATATATAACCTTTGTTAGTGTGATAACTTGGGGTTAGATACCCCACTAAATTATTTAGGTTGTAGCAAACAAGCAAAGGCACTTACCCGGTGGGTTGAATTAGATATTCTTTGGGCCTACCATAGATTCTCTAACTTTACTAATTTAGAAGATATAGACGTTACCCCTACACTCTTATTAATTACTGACAACTTTCTACCGCATTTGTCACCTGAGGAACATCACCTAATTTACACTTAGTCCCACGATTAGGTCAGATCCGAACAACCATGCTGCAGGCCAGCCTAAACAATACGAACAGCCGCGTTGGTCCGTTTATCCCTTCTTGTTGCCATTCAGCTTAGATTTAGTGATATTTCCCTTTTAGTGACTTTAGACTATATACATATATATACACACACACACGTCACCTCACTCCTCCCCTACAAGATTAGTCTGTCAGGGGGATGAGGGACCCTAGACGACTTGCAGAGCGGGGTTGATGTAGTAGGATTAGGTGCAACCTGCATAGGCGGGCGAATTGAACCATTTTCCGGAGGATCGGTTCTCTCTTCCGGAAGACTCTGGTCATTCTGCAATTCACGTTCCCATATCTGGTCCTGATGGCGTTTAATAGAACGATCATCTTCTAGTTGGCACTTGAAGGAAACAGGGCCCGTTCTCTCCTGCACAGTTGCAGGAACCCATTTTGGTCCAGCCCCATAGTTGCGAATCATAACTGGATCATTAGGTTGCGCTTCTATAACTCTCCCTTTTTTAATGTCGTGGTACAACTTCTGTTTTTCCTGCTGGCGTAAAACTCGTTGTTGTAACGTTTCATTTGGACGTGACAAATCGAAAACAACAAATTCCCCGGCCAATCATAAGTTTAGAGGGAGACACCCCCGTCGTTGTGTGAGGTGTTATTCGATATTTAAACAAAAATTTATCCAACAACACTTGCATTTCCTCCCCACGAGAATGACGCAAGGCCGACTTGAAAGTACGGACCATGTTTTCCGCGAGACCGTTAGTAGACGGGTGGAAAACACTAGACCGGACATGTCTAATGCCATTTAGATGGACAAAAGAACGAAATTCCTCACTGGTAAAACAAGTACCATTGTCGGAAACTAGGACTACGGGTAAACCCCATCGAGCGAAACACGAACGGAGTAAGCGAATAGTAACACCCGAAGTCGTGGAAGTGGTTGAAAAAATTTCCACCCACTTAGAGTAGGCGTCTACAATGACTAGGAAATAGGTATTATTTATAGGACCTGCATAGTCAACATGGATCCTATGCCAAGGTATAGTAGGCCATTCCCAAGGATGAAGTGGACTTTTCCTTGGGAGATCTCTGTTCTCTAGGCAGCTTTGACAGGAACGAACCAATGATTCGAGTTCTCCATCTAAACCGGGCCACCAGAAATAAGCTCTTGCCAGCTCTTTCATTTTTGTTGCCCCCATGTGTTCAGCGTGAAGTTCCTTCACTAAATTCGACCTGCCTTCATTCGGAATTATCACTCTGTGGCCCCATAAGAGACAGCCATTTTGGATCGAGAGGCCAAACTGACGTTGATAAAACGGCTGTAATTCACTCCCAACCTTAGTAGGCTAACCAACTGAGCAGTAATGGATGACCCTAGACAGAATAGGGTCTAATTTTGTCCACTGCTCTATTTGTACCGCAGATACTGGAGTGGATTCCAAAAACTCCACCAAGTGAACCCATTCTGTAGGTATAGGTACACATTCATTTGGATTTTCTAAAGGCAACCTACTTAGCGCATCAGCCGTACCTAGAAGTTTGCCTAACCGATGTACTAAGTCAAATTTATAGGCTTGTAGAATCAGTGCCCATCGTTGAATCCTACCTGAGACCATAACTGAAATATTTTATTAGGTGAAAATAAACCTAAAAGAGGCTTATGGTCAGTAATTAGTTTAAATTCATGACCCCATAGATAGAAATTAACTTTTTTTTTTACTGCAAATACTAAGGCTAAGGTTTCACGTTCAAGTTGTGCATATCGTCTTTCAGTGTCAGTTAGTGTTCTAGAAGCAAAACAGATAGGCCTATCTACACCATCAATGTGGTGAGATAACACTGCCCCAATTCCATAAGAACTGCTATCTGCTGAAACTATGAGAGGAAGTTTAGGATCATAATGCACGAGGAGAGTGGACTTTAGTAGTACGTCCTTTGAAGCCTCAAATGCTTCCTCTTGGGTTTTCTCCCATCTCCACTGTTCCCCAGATCGTAATAGCTTATTTTGGGGTTCAAGGAAAGTCGATGCATTAGGCAAAAATTTCCTATAAAAGTTTAGGAGACCTAAATAAGCTTGTAACTGTGTGATGTTTTGTGGAGGTGGTGCATTTTTTATTGCTTCTAGTTTATCCACCGTTGGATGAATGCCTGAGGCATTTATGCGGAACCCTAAATATGAAACCTCGTTAGTGACCAACGAACACTTTTCTCTCTTTAGCTTAATTCCGGCATCCCGGAGTCTTTTTAGAACTGTAGTTACTCTAGTTAGGTGTTCTTTTTTAGACGAACCTGAAATGAGGACATCATCTAGAAAACAAAGTACCCCCGGAATGTGACCTAGAACTTGGTCCATTGTCCTCTGAAAAATACCCGGAGCCGATGCTATTCCATAGCATAGCCTATTGTACTTATATAGGCCTCGGTGCGTATTTATGATAGGTAGTTGTTTAGAATTTTCATCTAAACTTAGTTGAGCATAGGCTTGGGACATATCTAGTTTTGTGAAATATTTACCCCCAGCAAGAGAGCTAAATAATAGGGTAACAATCTAGGGCAGAGCTTTCCAAACAGTGTGTCGCGACACATTAGTGTGTTTTGTATTTTGAAAATTTTGATTTTTCTATCAACAAAATCGGTTACAAGATAAACCACCTACTGAAAAATTATCTGATATTTGATATTTGATAACAAAAATTAATTAATGTGTCGTGAAAATTTTTATGCTTAAATAGTGTGTCGCCAACGTGAAAAGTTTGGAAAGCTCTGATCTATGGTAACAATCTAGAAGGACTGCTCATTTGCTGTTAAACGGTAATCCTCACATAACCGGTTTTAGTACAGGAACTACTGGGGCAGCCCACTTAGCGTGTGTGACTGGTTCGATAATTTTATCTTTGAGCAGCCTGTCAATTTCTAAATCTACCTTCTCCCGCAGTGCATGCGCAATTGAACGAGCCTTACAAAATTATGGAGTTACATTAGGATCTACTTCTATACAGACCTGATGGCCTTTTAGGTTGCCTACTTCAGGCCCAAAAACAGAAGAAAACTCCCTTAACAATGAGTCTATGTCCGACGGATATGAGAGTGTATGCACATCTACCTGACCCTTTGGCAAAATTTTATCAATCGGCATTTTCAAAGCATCAATCCAATCACGGCCTAGTAGAGTATTTTTTTAATATGGTTTTAGATGCATGTAGTTTAGGTATATTTTTGAAATTTTTGTCAAAAACTGTTTTGGACATGACATTTCGGGCAACACCTGTATCTAGTTCTAGAGGAACTGTAATTCCATTTAGGCCTACCTCTACAATATATGGGCCGGTATTATGACCTCTTTGCTGCTCATAAAATAGGTACTCCACTCCAATGTTCGAAGTATTTCCCCTTTGAGGATTTACACTAGAAATGTTAAAATTAGAATTTTCACCCTTTGTTTTCTTTGAAAAACACACTTTAGCTATGTGGCCTATTTTACTACAGTTTCGGCAAACTCTTCTTTAAAAGGGCAGTCCTTCTTCCAATGGTGTTTTCCACACCCAGTACATGGCTTGGAAGGCTTTCTCTCCTGTTTAGCATTTGAATTAGTAGGCTTAGTCGTATTTGCCGCATACCTTTTATTTGCCTGTCTAGTAGGCTCATTAGGTCTGCCAGGCCTAGAAGATTTAAAGCTATTTACGTGTTGGGCTTTATACTGTGACTGCCGAAAGCTCTAACATCTTTAGCAGCTGCTTCTCTAGCCGCAGCTATTTCTACAGCCTGACTAAAAGTTAGGTCCTGTATAGCTAATAGGGCTCTCTGAGTAGACTCCTTTTTGAGACCCATTACAAACCTATCTCTTAGCATTGCGTTTAATTTGTCCCCAAATTTACACGTACGGCTATGGCTTTTTATTACTGCAACAAACTCTGCAATGCTTTCATTTACCGGCTGATACCTCGAATAAAATTTGAAACGTTCATAGATGAGAACTACTCGGGGTTTGTAGTGATCGGCGAGGGCCTGTACCAATTCACCATAGGTGCAAGTTTCCGGTGCTTTAGGAGCAACTAGTCCATAACTAAGCCAAACGTTTTAGGGCCTATTATAGTTAAAAAGGTAGGTACTTTCTTAGCATCAGGAATGGAATTTCCAATGGTGTTTTCCACACCCAGTACATGGCTTGGAAGGCTTTCTCTCCTGTTTAGCATTTGAATTAGTAGGCTTAGTCGTATTTGCCGCATACCTTTTATTTTCCTGTCTAGTAGGCTCATTAGGTCTGCCAGGCCTAGAAGATTTAAAGCTATTTACGTGTTGGGCTTTATACTGTGACTGCCGAAAGCTCTAACATCTTTAGCAGCTGCTTCTCTAGCCGCAGCTATTTCTACAGCCTGACTAAAAGTTAGGTCCTGTATAGCTAATAGGGCTCTCTGAGTAGACTCCTTTTTGAGACCCATTACAAACCTATCTCTTAGCATTGCGTTTAATTTGTCCCCAAATTTACACGTACGGCTATGGCTTTTTATTACTGCAACAAACTCTGCAATGCTTTCATTTACCGGCTGATACCTCGAATAAAATTTGAAACGTTCATAGATGAGAACTACTCGGGGTTTGTAGTGATCGGCGAGGGCCTGTACTAGTGCTTGCATAATACCGAAAATTTTCAATACCGGTATTTGGAGGCAATTATGCTAATCCCGGTATTGATACCGGTATTATGAAAAAAATAATTTATTTTGATTTATTATGGTGCCACCCTACCAACCCTCCCACAAGTCTGAGGGACTTGCAGTACTCACCATATTTACTATAAATTAATGACCCAACTTCAAATAGATGGCATTCTATTCGAAAAAGTTTATACAGTAAATTACTAAATTGTAATAAAAATATTATTTGAATTTTTTTTTAGCATATTATTATACAACTACTGGGGTAGATAGAAATTATTAGTATCTAAATATTTATTTCTTAGTTTGATTTTGAAAGTATGCTTTGAGGAAACAAAGAGCATCTAGGGATTGTTCAGATAGACTTGATCTCAGTTTCGTCAGAAATAGGCCTGCAGCAGAAAAGGCTCTTTCTGATTCTGCACTTGTAGGTTTAATTGAAAGCAGTGCCTTGTACAGCTTCTCTAAATTCTCACTTCTCTGTAAAGTAACTTCCAAGCTTTTAAATTCATTAATAACATCAAAATCAATGGAATTTTTTTTAGATGGCACTTTTCCTAGTTTGTCCATTTCTTGCATGTATTCACTCAGTAATGAATCTGCTTCCACTTCAGTCTTATCGGAGGACTAAATTGCCTAAATTTTACAATAGCAATTTTTGTCAATACCGAAAACCTATAATATCGGTATCGGTATTATTTGTACTTCTTCAATACCGGTATTAATACTGGTATTTCAATACCGGTTTTAACCCCTAGCCTGTACCAATTCACCATAGGTGCAAGTTTCCGGTGCTTTAGGAGCAACTAGTCCATAACTAAGCCAAACGTTTTAGGGCCTATTATAGTTAAAAAGGTAGGTACTTTCTTAGCATCAGGAATGGAATTTGTCTCGAAAAACAACCTCACCCTAGTGGCATAAGCTTCGAAGTCCTCCCCAGAGTCTTCGTAGGGGCTTATATGGCCAATCACCGACATGCTAGAGCAAAACCGAATTAGGCCAAATAACGTGAAGTGGGTTAGATTTGGTTTAAATTTGATCTAGTTACTCCCCAGTTAGGGCTGAGTAGTAAATTGTATTAGAGTTAGGGCTGAGACGGAATTAGTATTAGAGTTAGGGCTGAGTAGGAATTAGTTTTAGAGTTAGGGCTGAGTAGGAATTAGTTTTAGAGTTAGGGCTGAGTAGGAATTAGTTTTAGAGTTAGGCCGGCGGGACCTAAGCTATAGTACGGTAGCTTACCCACACAAACCAAATCGGACGACCCACTAGGCTACATCCAATTTTCCAAACAACCACTTGAACCCAATAAGCCAAATTAAATCCAATTAGCCAAATTAAATCCAATGAGCCAAATTGAATCCCATGAGCCTAATTGAATCCAATGCCTAATTTGAATCCCATCCTCGTCGCCAAATGTCATAACTTGGGGTTAGATACCCCACTAAGTTATTTAGGTTCTAGCAAACAAACAAAGGCACTTACCCGGTGCGTTGAATTAGATATTCTTTGGGCCTACCATAGATTCCTGCGTCCCACGAAGCACCCTACCTAACTCTCTCTAACTTTACTCATTTGGAAGCTATAGACATTACCCCTACACTCTTATTAATTACTGACAACTTTCTACCCCATTTGTCACCTTAGGAACATCACCTAATTTACACTTAGTCCCACGATTAGGTCAGATCCGAACAACCATGCTGTAGGCCAGCCAAAACAATACGAACAGCCGCGTTGGTCCGTTTATCCCTTCGTGTTGCCATTCAGCTTAGATTTAGTGATATTTCCCTTTTAGTGACTTTAGACTATATACATATATACACACACACACACACGTCACCTCAGTTAGACTCACCTTGCTCATACACATGGACTAGACCTGCGAAGTCTACTCCCACTACATCAAATGGGACAGTATAAACACACCGTTCTCTTGGAATTGGAGCCACCTTTTCATAATAAGGCTTTGCACTCCAACGCTTGCAAACCACACATTTATGCAAGACCTTTTTTACTACTTGTCTAATTTTGGGAATCCAAAACTGTTGTCTGATCTCTATTATCACTTCTCTAACTCCAGCATGTAACAACTTATGATGAGTATCCAGGATGAAAAGTTCCACAAAGTTCCCCCCAGAAGGTAACAAAATTGGATGTCTTTTCTCCTCTGGAAGCCCAGAAAACTGTAGTCTACCTTCTACTCTCAATAAATCCTGATCCAAAAACACATCCAAACCCTTGAGAGCAAAATGTGTTGGTAGAACCTGTAATGGCCTGCTGGTGAGCAATTCCCCCTCCACCAAATTTTTCCTTCTGCACATATACCACCCAGTATTGCCTGGCTTGCTGAATCTCCTTACTGTTCAGAATGCCTTCCCTTCTTGTTTCTCCCTTAATATTGTTTGTTAAGAGTGACAGCATGGGTATGTAGATTTACAACCTTTTCAGACTGCTAATGTCCTCAAGCCTCAATATGGGGTCCTGCTGCATAACTTGACAACTGTTCACAGTGCATTTTCTCATTTCACTCACCCATTCTTCTTGAGCCTGGCATTCTCCTACAATAGGCTGATTAGAAGGCCAGTTTTCACTTCCAAGTTTTAGCCACTCTGGCCCATTCCACCACAAACTTGACTGTGCAAGATCTTTCACCGAAATTCCTCGTGTTGATAAATCAGCTGGGTTTTGGATGCCAGGAAAATGCTTCCATTGCTTGGGATCTGTGTGTGCTTGAATTTCCTCCACCCTATTGGCAACAAATAGTTTCCATTTCCTTGCCTGGCCTCTTAACCAGTGGCAAACTATAGTGGAGTCTGTCCAATAATAGCTTGGAATTTCATATAGGGCCAAAGACTTTTGCACTGTAACTGCATGCCGACTAGCAATAACTGCACCCATCAATTCCATCTTTGGAATAGAAAGCCTTTTCAAAGGTGCTACTCTGCTCTTTGCAGCAACCAACCTGCAACTTACTTCCTCTTTGAATGTGCCTCTTATATAAATACAAGTTGCATAGGCTTCCTCACTTGCATCACAAAAGATGTGCAGCTCCAAATTGTCTGGACTATTGTTCAACTCTCCAAAGTACCATCTTGGGATTTCAATGTCTCCAAGATGTGCCAATTCCTTGAACCAATATTTCCACCTTACCGCCATATGATCAAGTAAATCTTGGTCCCAACCAAGTCCAATTTCCCAGAGGTTCTGAAACCAAATTTTTGAATTTATCACAAATGGAGCCAGGAATCCAAGAGGATCAAAGACCTTCGAAGCCAAACTAAGAGCTGTACGTTTTGTCCACCTTGTCTCATTCTCAGCCAGCTCTACTAAAGATTTCCCATTGAAGGTAAACAAATCCTCTCCTTGCTGCCAAACAATGCCTAGCACCTTTGTCTCTATTGCCTACAACTCCTTAATACCAGAATTCTCAATACTTTCTGCTACATCAGGTCATACATAGGACTGACTCATAAACTGTTGTAACTGAGAATGATTGGTCTGCCATTTTCTAAGCTCCATGCCAGCCTCCCTCATTATAGCTTTAGTCTCCACGAATATCTGTTTAGCCATTTCTGTATTATCCTTATGTGTTCAATAGTGTTAGGATAGACTTCAGAATATTTCTTAAAATGGTACTGCATAGTATCTGCCAACGGAATTGGACTAGAGCTGAGGCCAAACAACACTGATTTCATTCTATATGCTTGAACCTTAGGTTCATTTTCCAACAAGTCTTTCGTATCCACCCACAGATACCTTACTGCATCTCTGTCCTCTGATTTTAACTTTATCCGCTAAAAGGCTTGCTTCAAATCTGCAGTCAATGCTACTCTACCAAACCTGAATCTCAGTAACAAGGAAAATAAATCTGCTTTTAAATTTGGCACAGCATCCAAACAGTCATTCAAGGACACACCACCTTTGTCCTTGGCTGAGCCATCAAAAAATACCCTCAGTTTGGTGGTAGTTTTGTCTCGCCGTACCACTGCATGGTGTGGCAGATAATGTGCCTCATGGCTCACCACCTCACCTTGCACCCTTTCAGCATAACCCTCCTTTACATAGCTTAGGATGGCCTCATTGTATTCAATTAACAGCTCATTTTTTCTTAGCCTGTACAATGAAGTCTCCAACTTCCTATTAGCTAGCTGAAGGTTTGAACTGGGTTTGCAAGAATCCTTCCAAGGGAGGCCAACTTCATAGCAACCATCTCTAAACCCAATCTCTCTTTCAA
The DNA here is from genome assembly GCA_023014485.1 of Bathynomus jamesi. Taxonomy (NCBI): domain Eukaryota; kingdom Metazoa; phylum Arthropoda; class Malacostraca; order Isopoda; family Cirolanidae; genus Bathynomus; species Bathynomus jamesi. The sequence continues at coordinate 87,440 of JAJOZX010000461.1, read as the reverse complement.
ATTGCTCTAAAACATCACTGTTCACTGTACTTGCCTGCTTCTCCTGTTTGTCCTTTATGCCAATGAATTCAAGTTCCCAAAAGGCTTTCAAATGCCTTTCCAAACCATGGCTGTTTTCCTCAATCCTAACAAAAAGAGCTTTAACCTTCATTTCATTGCAATAGTTACCATGTAGCATTGTAGCATCCAGGCTAGCTTACTTTCAATAGCTCGAGATGTGCGGACAATATTACCAGTGATGAGGTCCCAGTAATAGTCAGCTTCAATCAAAAGACTAATAACTTCTGTTCCTTGAAACTTATTATTGCCCAAATTAATGCCTTTAACTTGCAATTCTTGGACACATACCATATCTAAACAAGTAGTGACTGGAACACAAAGTTCCTCAATCTCTACAGCTTGGACTTTGATAGTGGGACCTTGTGGTAACAACCCCTTAAACAGAACTTCTACCTTCTTAACTTTGGTTCGGTTTTGAACGGAACCCCCAAACCCAGAAATTCTTAAATTTTCCCTCTTAATAAATGCAAAAAAACTTCACTTTTCTCTACGTGAAAGTCACAATATGATAATAAAAACCCACTCTAATAGACAGAGTTTATTTCCATAAACTCTGTTTATTAGAGTGGGTTTTTATTATCATATTTCCCTCTTAAGTTCTTTAAACTTCAATTTTCTGGAAATTCTGGTCTTAATAAGCTACACTGGCTACCACTATCAAACAACACTCTTACAGGAGCTTCTCCATCATTCCCAATTAATAGTGCTGCAGCTATTTGCAATAATCCCCCTTTACTTTTACTCCCTTTCATAGCAGTGGCATGTGACACTGATGTCTCTACTTCTGGGGTAGGCCTACTAGGAGTGTTTTCACACAATAATGGCTGATGCCGGCCATGGCATTTTTTGCACAAAATTTTAAACTTACAAAACCTTGCTCTGCGACCTTTCAAAAAACATTTAAAACATGCTGTGGACTTAGTTACCCTGTCCTTTCTCTCCTCAAAGGGTAAAGCTTCAGCCACCTGACATTTACATGACTTGTGGTTGCCTTCGCAAAATATGCATTCCTTGATTCCCTTTAATTTATTCTCAGAGGATGCATGTAGAGCTGTCACTGTACCTGGGCTATTCCTTTTTGTAGAAACTTTGGTGCTGTGCCTGCCTTTGTCTCCTTGTTTAACACCCCACTGTGCAAACTCAATTCCCTCTCGTCTTGCTAATTCTGTGCTTAAAAGACCTAACATCTGCTGAAGCGGGATGTACACATGTTCTGTAGAGCGTTCCCTACTTAATTCAAGCAAAATTGAGCTAGGCAATTTAGACTCCAGTATAGTGACCAACATTATACCATACCTTTCCATTCCTACACCCAAGTTGTCCAGGGACTTAGTCCTAACTTCAAATTCATCATATAACTGCCGTAACTCCTTGACACTATTGGGATTATTAACAGGAGGTATAGCTAAAAGTTCGCGGAGGTGGCTTTTAATTAAGATCTCTGGCTTACCAAACCGTTTCTGTAATATATCCCAAGCCACATTATAATTAGCCTCTGTTAATGCTAATCCTGCTATTGTCTTTGCTGCCTCCCCTTCCAAGAGGGACTGCAAATAATTAAACTTCTCCACCGCACTTAATACTTGACTAGAATGAACTGCTGATTGAAAACTGTCTGCCCATCCTTGCCATTCCTGAATACTCCCAGAAAATGTTTTGAGTACAAGCCTCGGTAATTGAACTGCAGATTTGTTAACCTTAACTTCACAAACACCATTTGTTGAGGGTTGTGTTTCATTATTAGACCTGGTCTCTAACTGTACTGAGCTGCTAAACTCTTTCGCTCTGTGGCATACTTTAATTATGTCATCAATAATCTCTTCAAAGTAAATTGTTATTTTCTATTTCATCCTCTTCTATAAGAGCCTCAATTTTAACATTTACTTCGCTTAGAGCAACCTTTTTAGTTTCTAATATGGAAAGCTGCGCAGTTACTAAGCTTGAGTCCTCTTGCTCTATGGCAGAATCTATAGTGGCAATGACCTTTGTAATTAGACCTTTGTAGGTGCCTCTCCTTTTTTTAAACTTGTTCAATTCAGCTGCACTCATCTTCAATGCAAACAACAATTGGGCTCAATGCCAAATAAGCTGAATTGGCAAAAATGCTTAACCAAACTGATCAAACTCAAATTTTGCTTTTTTCAAATAAACTGAATTGCTTGGTTGGGTACTGACCAACCACCAGTATGGAATACCAAATTTTCCACCCACGTAACTGGCGCACTGAAGTCTGCAACCTTCGCCTACGAATAATAAGCCAAAATTAACCAAACCGGCAAAAATGTAGCCCCAAAACAACGACAGACGAGCAGCCAAGTTTCGCAATTGGGCGACCAAACATTCTACTCTGGGCCCTTATCTCAATTATGCTCAACCCGTCAAGGCCTAACTTGGGCTACAATTTGTACAATCAAAATTTTGTCGGAAAATAGTCACTGACTCAGTCTTGGGCTAGAATCCGGTTTCGAAGGACCATATTATTTTTTTATTTTATTGGGTTCAGAATCCAGAGCTTGGCCGTTCACGGCTCAGTTGGAAGGGCCAGTTTAACCTACAGCCCAAGTTAAGCTAGACTAAACACTTACGGACTTGGAGGTCCTATTAGGTCCTACCTCACGGTTGCTGACTCGATGTGGGCCTACCTTAGGCCTCAGTTACATAAAATTAAGATAAAAAACAAATGGGGCACTATTTATAGTCTTCTTTCTAAACCTTGCAACAACAACACAACTTGCACCATTGCACGATGCAACAATCTTGTCTCTAAACAACCAAACTGAATTACAAGAGAGCTCTCCATAAGACCACGCCCTGTAAGTGCCGCATTCAACAAACGAGTAGGAAGGACGCGCAATGCCCCAAAAAAATGATGCCACAAGAGTGCCGAAACAATGATGCCACAAGAGCCCAAAAATGCTAGCTCTAAATTAAGTGAATTTTTCACTAACCTTACAATTATGAGATGGATATATATATATATATATATATATGTAGTAATGCCTAGTTAAGAATATTAATTTTTGTTTAATTAAGATAATGTTTAAGGTAAATCATTTACTAATAATTATGAAATTACGAAAAAGTATGTTTGTTACATTTAAATTGTTTAAAATGGGTAGAGTTGGCAGTCCTGAACAGAGGCCCAAAAGAGCGGGCTACCCACAAGGGAGTCAGTCTTTTAGGCGGCGCGTTAAGCGTGAGGTTGGCCTCATGTAACGTAAAATTTTATTAATTGTTTTGTGCCCCTCTCCCTCTCCGACGTAAATTATTATAATATAAATTCGTACTCGCATCCCCCTAAATTACTTAAACCATTTTCGGAAGTAAATAAAAGAGTTAAAAAGTGTTAAAAGAGTGTTAATGAACCCCCCCTTTGTTTTGTAACGACTTTCATAGTCTCGGCGTGGCTACCATGAAATTTATACGGTACGGTGAAAACGAGTAGAGAAAGCAAGTGATTAATGAAATAAAGAGCCGATAGAGAGTAAATAATGAAGAGAAAGTAAAATAATAAAAGGTGTTCACTATATTTGGTGGCAGTTAACCTTATTAAATTGTTATCAATTTAATAATACGAACCCATGCATTCCGTTAGGCCTATGCATTATTTTTTTTCGTTTCTGATAAATAGGAATTCAAAATTTGTGCGTGTGTTCTTTCGACTAATCACGATCGTTTTCACGTTTTCCGTATAAAGAAAATTAGTAGATATTCTGTTTCGCTACCCGTTTTAGAGTAATTATCAAATTAAACAAAAATTCAATGTAATTTCAAAATGGCGCCCATTGTTTTCCAAATTATTCTGAGTCACGTCGCTTCAAAAATTTTTGCGCGTCAAAATTTGTTGTTTTGAGATCGAGTCTAGACTCAAAACTTATTTTAGTCGTTACAGGGTCGGTAGAAAAACTTGTCCGACTCAATATTGCGAGTCATTATTACGTTAAATTTCGTTCATTAGGTCGGAGAGGACATAGTTTTGAAAATTTATCGTGCTGCCTGAGGACTCAATTTTTCTTTTTTTTCGTCTCTTCCACTGTTATGCCTGTTTCAGCTTACCTTTTAAGAATAATGATTAATAAATAAATTTTACTGGATTTGTACGTAAGTCAAGTATGTTAGTTTAAATACAGTATGATACACATTTTATATGGTCCTTTCAAAATGTTTCAGCGAAAATTTGTACCGCATTTCTAGGTATATATACATATATAGTATTGTAAAACATTTCATGAACATGTAAAATTTTCTGGCCTTCATTGGTAGATTTTTGATTATATTTCGATTGCTTGTATATAATAATAGGATTATTTTATTGTTTATATAGGTTTACGGGCTTTTTGCTTCGCTCGCTTCGCGCTAAAATAGGATTACGTTACATTTTAAGGGACAATCGAAAAATAATCTTAAACATATTAATTTGTCAGATTATAGGATGGTGTTAGACTTTAAAATAAGCTAAATGAGTTTAACTGAAATAGAGAAATTGTGAAATTTTCTATAAATTTTTTTTGATTTTTTTTATATACTTAATCGAAAAATAATCTTAAACATATTAATTTGTCAGATTATAGGATGGTGTTAGACTTTAAAATAAGCTAAATGAGTTTAACTGAAATAGAGAAATTGTGAAATTTTCTATAATTTTTTTTTTATTTTTTTTATATACTTAATTATACACTTACATATTAACTTATACATATATTAGTTATATATATAATTATATTTATTTATATAGTCAAAATTTGGTAGGTAGGCTGATTTATCTATTTTTTTTTCCGTTCCTTTCGTTCAATTTCACGACAATTCCGACATATTTTGTAAAATGGCTATTGTATTGTACTAAAGAAAGATTTCTTGTAGGCCTATCGTTAAATATTGTTCGGAGATTAACCGTTACTACGGTATCTATCTATTGAGTATTAAATTTTTACTTATTTAACAAAATTTTAATTGGTTTAACATAAATAATCATAGGATTTTTTTTTATAAGCACAAATGTTATGCATTACGAAATTTGGATATTATTATAATTTTTTAAGAATTACAAAAATTTGTGCAGAAAATTCTTTTCATAGCCTATATTTACGTTTTATAAATGCATTCAATGTTATTTTTATAGGTAGGCCGATTTTTATTTCTTTCTTTCTTCCAGTTCAATGACAATGGTAAAATTTTTATTTGGAATTTATTGTATTACAAAAGATGTTTTGATTTGATATTTTAATTTGGGTATTAGAAATGAAAAATGTCCTTTTTTTTAGTTCGAGCGTTTGCATAGAAAAAATTACAAAATTGTCAGGATATAATGCAGTTTCATTCGGTTAGGGATATTTGTATAGAGGTTCGCTTACAAACAAAGCGACCGCTCTTAATTATGCAATGTTTTGTTTTTGTTTACAGTAGGTTGTGTGTATTTTTAGTGCAATTATCTATTCTTCTTTAGTATAACGATGCAACTTTGTAGTTTCACTTGGAAACGATAAATTACTGAGATTTTGTGATTTGCAAACCATACTGGGGTTTCTGTTGAAGGAGAGAGTTGTATCTCAGATGTAATTTGCGAATTGCGAGTTCAATTCATATGAAATTTAGAGTTTCAAGTTGGAATTACTGTATTAAAATAATTTTTGGTAGTAATATTTAAATTTTTTTTACTTTTAAATAACTGTTTTGGAAAATTATTATTGTTTAAACCTTCAGTCGGGGTTAACTAATGCATTTGAAACATTGGCTCAAGTGTACACTCGGAAATGGAGCCTTCTAGATAGCCAGTAACGTTTTTGTGGCGTCTTTGTGTGCTCCCCCTCAAAGGGCAAGAGGGTTCATGATTGTCAGAGAATGGATGACATGAAGTTTCTGGGGTTCATTTTTGTCTTTTGTATTTAAAAGTATTGATGTGATTTCTGACGATAGTTTGAACAATAATAGTTCTTAAATTATACTAACAGTTACTATGTATGGGCGTTTTTATATTTATACTGTACAATTTTGTTTAACGTTTTATGACTTTTTTTTATCTTCTCCGCTGTAACTGCCATAAGTGACCTTATTGGAAGCTAGATGTGATTAAATTTTTGCGAAATTTTGAGATGTGTAATTTTTTCCCGTGAATTTGGCCAGAGCAAATGTGTAGTTATTGTTTCGAAGTGAACTGTCGAGAAAATTCGATAAATTAAATATGAAATGATAAGCAGTACAGAAACACGTTTCGAATAAACTTTTTTTTCAAAATTTCAAAGGCTCGGTTTGGAGGCAACCAAGTTGAATCCGAGTTCCATCCAGTGAGTTTAGTCGACCGGATAGGTGATCGATCACCAGTGATGAGAGAGAAGAGAAACCAACTGCGCAGGGACTTGGCGCAGGGTGGTTTCGGAAGAGAAGAGATAGAAGAGAGGAACCGAATGCGCAGGGACTTGGCGCAGGACAGTTTCGGAAGAGAAGAGAAATTACTTGTGCAGGGTCTTGGTACACGAAGTTTCCATCGAAGATGGTCTACTGGTATTTTTCGGGCAGTAGCTGGTCACGCTGCTCGAATGCTTCGCTGTGCTGCTAAATATGTGTTGAGCACGCGGTAGGCAAGCCACGTGAGCTTGAACGGGTGTTTACGACTGTACTGTCCTACAGACATACAGTAGGTTCGTTGGGAAACGGCCTACGCCTACGGCGGAGGTTGATCGTTTGATTGTTGCCAGTAGAAGAGTCTTTCAGCTGGACGTAGAAGAGAAGCGTTCACCGACAAAAGTGAGATGAGACAAGGCGAGTTTCTTCATCGACTTCTAGAATTGCAAATTCCGTCCAATTCCAGCGCGTGGTCCCGCTTTTAGTATATCTCCACTGATCCTTTTAGAATTGGACGTCTCTCTTGTTTGTTTTTTTTCGCCATCGGAGAGAGAGCGGAACCATTATAGCGTGCTGCCCGTTGCATGTTGATTGATGCAATCCCTGCATTCTAGCGAAGTGAGCAGGAGAGCTGCGATTGAAAATTGAAGTCCGTTGTCAGCGTGCGGATTGTGATCTAACGTCCAGCAAATTAATGTACTGATTATTATGTAATGAAATTATACGTGAAAGGGTGCGATTATTGCCCATAGTTGTTGTGTGTTTCGTGAAATAGTATGTGCGCTCTTGTCAGTTTTTATGTAACTTTTTCTTATTTTTTTTCTATGCGCCCTGATAGGTAACTGTATAACTATACAAATAACTGTTTCAATGTAAAGCGATCGTTGATGAGGAATCGCGGGAATAGATTGTGAACTTGAGATTTGTGTAGCCACTGTAAGAAAATTTTCCGTTATTTTTTTTTTGGCATGTATAGATTAGTTACAGGTTGTAATTTAATTATTAGTGTGAAATGTTATTTTATGCAAATGTGAAAATTAAAGGTTTCGGTTTTAATATGATACAAAATATATGTGTGGGAATTTGTCATTCTAATTATTTCTTGTCTATCACTTTGAAATTGTTAAAGAAAAAAAAAAAAATTGCAAAATATAAATTTTGTTGAATAAATTTATTAAATTTGTTGTTAAACGGTATTAATAAGTTTTACTAATGAAAAACTTATTTTCAAGGGGTGATGCGAGTGTAGTAATGCCTAGTTAAGAATATTAATTTTTGTTTAATTAAGAAATGTTTAATGTAAATCATTACTAATAATATGAAATTACGAAAAGTATGTTTGTTACATTTAAATTTAAAATGGGTAGAGTTGGCAGTCCTGAACAGAGGCCCAAAAGAGCGGCTACCCACAAGGGAGTCAGTCTTTTAGGCGGCGCGTTAAGCGTGAGGTTGGCGTCATGTAACGCAAAATTTAATTAATTGTTTTTGTGCCCCTCTCCTCTCGCGACGTAAATTATTATAATAGAAATTCCGTACTCGCCTCCCCCTAAATTACTTAAACCATTTTCGGAAGTAAATAAAAGAGTTAAAGTGTTAAAAGAGTGTTAATGAACCCCCCCCCCTTTGTTTTGTAACGACTTTCATAGTCTCGGCGTGGCTACCATGAAAATTTATACGGTACGGTGGAAAACGAGTAAGAAAGCAAGTGATTAATGAAATAAAGAGCCGATAGAGAGTAAATAATGAAGAGAAAGTAAAATAAATAAGACGTGATCACTATATATATATATATATATATATATATATATATATATATATATATAATATATATATATATATATACACCTTAACTTAATATATACAAGCAATGTTGCATCAATCAGCTTAGTCATCATATCGCCTTGGGACAATAATGGATCTTCCTCTTATAGATTTTCTAAGAGTTTGTGAAGAGAAGGGGTTTCACAAATAAAATCATATCGGATAATGCAAAAACCTTCAAAAGGGCTGCAAAGGAACTCCAAGAAGTTTGGTCCTTGCTAAAAGAAGAGAGATTGCAATCCTACTTTTTACACCATGGGATACAGTGGGAGTTTATTGTTGAGAGAGCACCATGGTGGAGAGGATTTTGGGAAAGGCTAGTGAGAAGTGTAAAGTGTCCATTAAAGAAACTTTTAGCTAATGCTCATTTGAGCAAAGAAGAATTCTGCAATGTTTTGTGTGAAGTAGAAGCAATGGTGAACAGTAGGCCTATCAACTTTGTTTATAATAGTATGCAGGATGCAGAGCCATTGACACCAAATCATTTTCTTTGTGGTAAACGATTAACATCAAGCCCCAGTTTGCCAGAAGACTTACAGCCTATCCAGAGCATTCAAGAAGAGTTAACCAGAAGGTTCAAGTACCTTGAAGAGCTACAAGATTAGTTATCGAAGAGCTGGCAGATAGAATACTTGCCAGAACTCAATTATTACCCATCAGGCAATGTAAAGGGCTCCAATGCAAATTGTATGAAGGTGGGAGAAGTGGTAATGATTGGGGATGAAAGACCAAGGCAATGCTGGAAGCTTGGCATAATTGAAGAGTTGTCTGTTGGCAAAGACAATTTAGTTAGGTCTGCCGTGGTAAAGACTTCAGGAGGAAATTTAAAGAGACCTATACAAAAAATCTATGCTTTAGAAATCAGCAAAAACACGAGAGTTAAGATGAAACATTTGAGTTATAGCCTCATGGAGAAGGCTTGGCTAAATTTGCAGAAGGTAATGACAACAACGCCTCTTCGGTGGGGAGTGTTAGAAAATCTAGAAGAGGAAGAGCCATTGTTGTCCCAAAGCGATATGAAGACTAAGCTGATTGAAGCATCATTGTTTGTATATATTAAGTTAAGGTGTATATATATCCATCTCATAATTGTAAGGTTAGTGAAAAATTCACTTAATTTAGAGCTAGCATTTTTTGGCTCTTGTGGCATCATTGTTTGGGCACTCTTGTGGCATCATTTTTTTGGGCACTGCGCGTCCTTCCTACTCGTTTGTTGAATGCGGCACTTACAGGGCGTGGTCTTAGAGAGCTCTCTTGTAATTCAGTTTGGTTGTTTAGATACAAGATTGTTGCATCGTGCAATGGTGCAGGTTGTGTTGTTGTTGCAAGGTTTAGAAAGAAGACCATAAATAGTGCCCCTTTTGTTTTTTATCTTACTTTTATGCAACTGAGGCCTAAGGTAGGCCCACATCGAGTCAGCAACCGTGAGGTAGGACCTAATAGGACCTCCAAGTCCGTAAGTTTTTAGTCTAGCTTAACTTGGGCTGTAGATTAAACTGGCCCTTCAGAGCTTTGGCCGTTCACGGCTCAGCTGGGATTCTAAACCCAATAAAATAAAAAATAACACAGAGTATATAAATACAAGTGTGGCGAATAACTGTGGTGAGCAACCAATTCGTTTCATACACCCAGTTATTGATATAAAAGGAGTTTAATAATTGTTAGATTAACTACCTACCTACCTAGTGGACCATTTACGTTCTCTCCCAACTCCCCTCACGTATCAGTTTTCCGTAATAGCTTGGAATTTCATAAAGGCCGACTAGCAATGACTACACCCATCACTTCCAACCTTGGAATAGAAAGCCTTTTCAAAGGTGCTACTCTGCACTTTGCAGCAACCAACCTGTAACTTACTTCCTCTTCGACTGTGCCTCTTATATAAATGCAAACTGCATAGGCTTCCTCACTTGCATCACAAAAGATGTGTAGGTCCAAATTATCTGGACTATTGTTGAATTCTCCAAAGTATCATCTTGGAGTTTCAATGTCTCCAAGATCTGCCAATTCTTTGAAACAATATTTTCACTTTACCACCATATGATCGGGTAACTCTTGATTCCAACCAAGTCCACTTTTCCAGAGGTTCTGAAACCAAATTTCTGACTTTATCACAAATGCAGCCAGGAATCCCAGAGGATCAAAGACCTTCGAAGTCAAACTAAGAGCTGCACGTTTTGTCCACCTTGTCTCATTCTAAGCCAGCTCTACTAAAGATTTCCCATTGAAGGTAAACAAATCCTCTCCCTGCTGCCAAACAATGCCTGGTACCTTTGTCTCTATTGCTTACAACTCCTTAATACCAGAATCATCAATACTTTCTGCTGCATCAGGTCATACACATGACTGACTCATAAACTGTTGTAACTGAGAATAATTGGTCTGCCATTTGCTCTGTATGAACTGGTCCCCAATTAACCCACCCCTAATATCTCCAGTCTAACTGTAGATTAGGTTAAGCCTAGCCTTGTAAGGGTCAGTCTAGAGATTCCGGAAATGGTCGAAAGCGGGCAGAGTAAATTGAGCTCCACAGTAGGATTCCTCACCAAATTAGGTGAGGGTAATTTACCTTAGCCTGTGTTAAGCTATGAGTTGATACTAGGTCTTAGACCACATTGTAGGCCTAATTTAATTGGACCTAGTTTATACATTATCATTAAACTGGGGTTTAGAGATACAATTGTTCACTTACTGAGTGTTATTAGATAAGTCGTGATTTCTTCTTGGAGTCTTTCTTCTAGTTGTTTAATTTTTGAGAGCGCACTTGCTCGGGGATCTTTTACTGTTTTCAAGCACCTTCACTCGCTATGCCGTTCTTGATGCAAGTTGTTTGTTCCCCGCCTTTTTCCACCAGCGTCCTTTTTGTTTGTTGGTTAATCGGTAGTGTATGACTATTACCGAGTACGATGTATCACACAGAATATAAATACTACTGTGGAGAATAACTGTGGTGAACAACCAATTGGTTTCATGCACCCAGTTATTGACATAAAAGGAGTTTAGTAATTGTTAGATTAACTAGTTACCTACCCAGTGGAACATTTTCTTTCCCTCCCAACTCCTCACACGTATCAGTTTTCCATAATAGCTTGGAATTTCCTAAAGGCCCAAAGAGTTTTGCACTGTAACTGCAAGCCGACTAGCAATGACTACACCCATCACTTCCAACCTTGGAATAGAAATCCTTTTCAAAGGTGCTGCTCTGCCCTTTGCAGGAACCAACCTGTAACTTACTTCCTCTTCGACTATGCCTCTTATATAAATGCAATTTGCATAGGCTTCCTCACTTGTATCATAAAAGATGTGTAGGTCCAAATTATCTGGATTATTGTTGAACTCTCCAAAGTACCATCTTGGGGTTTGAATCTCTCAAAGATGTGCCAATTCTTTTAACCAATATTTGCACCTTACCACCATATGATCGAGTAACTCTTGGTCCCAACCAAGTCGAATTTAACAAGAGGCTCTGAAACCAAATTTCTGATTTTATTACAAATGGAGCCAGGAATCCTAGAGGATCAAAGACTTTCGAAGCCAAACTAAGAGCTGTACGTTTTGTCCACCTTGTCTCATTCTGAGCCAGCTCTACTAAAGATTTCCCATTGAAGGTAAACAAATCCTCTCCTTGCTGCCAAACAATGCCTAGCACCTTTGTGTCTATTGCCCACAACCTCTTAATACCAGAATCAGCAATACTTTCTGCTGCATCCGGTCCTACACAGGCAGGGGCGGATTTAAGGTAAAAGACCCGGTCAGCTATCATACCGAAAGGGCCCGTGTGTGAGGTATGTGACCCTGTGGCGATCACGTTCTGTTTTATAGTTTAAATATTTTATGAGTGGTTTTCTGAGGTATAATAGATTTGATAAAAATTGAACTGAAAATGTGAAATGACTAATAAATAATAGGCATATTTATTCAATGAATATAAAACACTGTACAGTTCGATCTTCACTCATTACAATCATTGCACCAGTGTCGGGAGTATACGCTCGCGATGACTGTACGTTGGGACCGTTACATTACAAACCGATCCGGTTAATAAAACCCCTTCTTGCTTTAGCTACACTAAACTTTTTAATTATATCGTCGAGATTGATTTGTCGCGATATATCACTTTCAATCGAGAGGATTGCTAAATTCGACAATTAGTTTTGTGACATTGTGCTTCGAAGGTACGATTTCAGACGGCACAATGTACTAAACGCGCGTTCAGCACTGGAAATCCCAATAGGCAGTGTGAGGAACAGTCTGAGTAAAGTTGTTAGTTGTGGATAGAAATCGACTAATTCACTTGACATCAAAAACTTAGGTAATCAGCAGGGTAGTGTGATTGTGAACCTTCATTATCGTCACAGAAATACATCTGTTTGAACTCCACTACTTCTCTAAATAACTCCAGCGTGAATTCATCGAACTGGGTGTCGAGGTGCTCCACATCCCACCCCAGTTGGTCATCAGCCACAGTAGATAACTTCTTCAGCAACAAAAATCCAAAATGTTTGCAGACCTTGCGTATGCCTTTTGTCCGGAACGTCATTTCTTCAGTCATGTTATCTAACACGCGATAGTATACTTCAACTCGGTATTTCTCCTCAGGATTTACTGGCGCGTCATCTCGAGCTCCTTCTCCCGCCATTTGTTTCACGCGACGGATTCTCGACGTTTTAAATCGCGCCTCATCCTCACTGAATCCGTATGAAACCCATATTTGCTTTGCGTCTTTAACAAACTCATTAAAACTGTCCTGGTTTCTTAAATTCTTCAATTCTTTTGTTGCCCGAGAGAAACTGTTGCATACTAAATGCAGATCATTAGTTTCAGACTGTAGTAACCGACTCACCATAACACATTCAACAAAAATGTCCAGTCCATTTTTTGGTTTATAGCAGTGGCTTCCGCTACTTCCTTCGCATCATGCTTCGCTTCAATGAGACTTCCCGTACACTCTATTATAATGTCGAAATTCTTTCTTACAACATATATAGCTTTGCCACTGGCTGCTCATCTGGTTTGGCAGAGGCTCTGTAGACGGTAGCTCCTCGATGTTGACGACTGGTCATTTTCTTCTTTGCCTTCATCTTCTTCGTCATCACACAGGTCTTCTAATGTGGCCTTTCTAATCTTGTTGCTGGCTTCGGCTTCTGCTAACAGCAGCTCCCACCGTCTGTTCGAGGCACTGAAAAAGGAGAAAAGCTCTTGCACTGTGGCGAAAAATTTCGCCACCTCTACAGAAGAAGGATGCTGTCCATTACCAGTCTCCGCAGCATGGACTAACACCAGGTTGAGCTGATGTGGTGGGCAGTGAACAAACGGTACGAATGTGTGCCCATCTGCAGCCAGGTCATTCTTCAACAATGTTTGCACACCTGCTTTCGCTCCACTCATCACATTGGCACCATCATACGCCTGTCCCTTCAGTCCCGTTTTTCCAAATTGAGCTTGTCAAACAAGACGCTTTTTATTAGGTCACAAATTCCCCGAGTCGTAGCGTCCTTACAATGGAAATAACCGACAAATCTTTCGTTAATTTCAACACTCTTCTTGTTATCATCGATGTTGACAAATCTGAGTAGAATTGTGAGCTGATCCCGGTGGCTGATGTCTGTGGTGCTATCGGCTATCACAGTAAAATAGTGAGATGATTTACAATCAGAAACAATTTGTTCTAGGACGAAGTTGCCCAGAATATCAATCTGCTCGTCTGTAACTGTTTTGCTGAGATACTTTATACGCGATTCACCCTCCAAATGGGCCGCTAAAATCGGATCCAAAGTTGAAATGAAATTCAACAGCGACAAATATACACCCGGGTTTAAACTATTTTCCCTATGGGCTCGAAACGGTAAGCCAAGTTCGGTTAGAACTCTGATCAATCCAAAGTGAACCATCAGAACATGTTTCCACCTCTCCGTTTCTTTGTGAAGCTGGATCTTCAACTCTCGATCAATTGAATGATCAGCGGCATATCTTGAGAATGCTATCATTGATCTTCGGTGTGTAGCACTGTCACGATGAGTACGAATACTTTTCGAAATGTTTTTCCAGTCAGATATACCACTGAACCATGATGAGCGCTGCCGGACATCATCTCCACAAAGCCAACAAACATGACAATATGCGTAGTTCTTTCTGTAAGAATAAGCTAGCCACTTGTGTTGAACAACCTCGCCTAATGCATTTCTAGAACAATATAGAGATGAGTTGAATTTGCGAGTGGATTGACCGCTATCAACCGTGGTAGATGGGAACCGTTTTTCATGCATATTATCTTCAACTGGTCTACACGGTCCTGTTTTCACCAAGATGTTTAGGTGATCCTTCACGCAATAGAGAAAAGGAGGTTCAAATAGAGCTTTGTCGGTGGGAAACACAACACTGCAGTCAGTGTCTGCATCTGATGCGGAAGTTGAAGTTTGTTCGTGTTCAGTCGATGTAGTTGCAGTTCGTTCGGGATCAGCCGATGCAGTTGGCGTTGGTTCGGAATCAGCCGATGCTACCGATGCAGTTGGTTCTGGATCAGGCGAATGAGGCGATGCAGTTAATGTTGGTTCGGGATCAGCCGATGCGATTGCAGTTCGGAAGAACTCGGACAGTTTCCTCATTTTATTCGCTTGCTCTTGTAACAGGTCACTTGCCTTAGCCTTTCTTTTTTGACTACCCGATTTATGCACATATGTATTCTTCTGAGACATGATTGAAAATCTGAAAAACAAAACGGAAAGTTAAGTACCAAAATTGCCAAAATTTTATTTTTGTAGATTTAATTTATTTTTTTATTTTTTTCCCAAATGGGCGCCGTATAACAGCAGAACCCGATCAACAAATGCTGATCTTGCTGACCGTTAAAGCCACCCCTGTACACAGGACTGACTCATAAACTATTGTAACTGAGAATGATTGGTCTGCCATTTGCTCTGTATGAATGCTCTGTATGAACTGGTCCCCAATTAACCCACCCCTAATATCTCCAGTCTAACTGGACAGGTTGGACAGTATTTTAGATTTAGTAATAACTACGGACGATAGGCTAATCACTGATCTTCAAGTAACAGAACCGGTAAGCAATCGCGATCACAATATGGTAGAGTTTGTCCTCTCAGTAAGTCACTCGAAACGAGCTAACTCGACTAAAATTTCTAACTTCCAGCACGCAGACTTTTGTAAATTTCGAAATGAATTGTCACGCGTCAATTGGGAAAACGTAATGGGGATCTCCAACGCAAAACTAATGTGGGAATCGTTTGAAATAGTATTTAGGGCTATAAATAAGGGATGTGTACCTTACAAAATTAAGCGTGCGAAAGTAAACAACAAGCCCTTGGGGTTTACTTCTAGAGTAGGAGACATTATAAAGAGTAGAGATAGGGCTTATAGGATACATAAGTGCGATAAAGACAATTTGTGGTCACGAAACAACTACATATCTCTAAGGCGTGAAGCGAAAGGTGTAATAAAAAAAAGTCCAAGCGCGAATTTGAAATCTCCATAGCTCGTGACGGTAAAGAAAACCCCAAGCGATTCTTTCAATACGTCAACAATAGAAATCCAGTAAAAAGTGTCTTGGGGCCGTTGAAAAGTGTTAAAGGAGAGCTAGTTTCTGAAAACAAGGAAACGGCTACCTTGCTAAACGAATTTTTTACGTCAGTTTTTACTATAGAAGATGTAACGAAATCCCTACTGTCATAGACATAATACCTTTTGATAATGGTAATATTTTGGATAATATTGTGGTTAGTGAAGGGTATGTAATGCGCTATATTGATAAAATGAAAATGCATAAATCACCGGGGCCGGATTCCATATATCCCATACAACTAAAAGAATTAAAAGAGAGCATTGTTGTGCCGCTAACAAAGATTTTTAATGCGTCTATTTCTGACGGGTGCGTACCAGATAATTTCAAGTTAGCAAATGTAACACCTATCTTTAAGAAAGGTGATAAAGGTGCGGCGGGAAATTATAGGGCAATCAGTTTAACGTCTGTTGTAGGTAAGCTACTGGAATCAATAATTAGGGATCGTATAGTCGAACACTTAGAATTGCATAACTTGGTTAGAAATACGCAGCACGGTTTTAGGCGAAACAAATCTTGCTTAACTAATCTTTCAGAATTTTTTCAAAGCGTGGTTAAAGTTTGCGATAGTCATCGGGCAGTTGATGTAGTGTATTTAGATTTTCAAAAAGCGTTTGACACCGTACCGCACAAAAGACTCATTGAAAAAACTAAGGCTCATGGAATGAAGGGTGTAGTAATAAAATGGATAGAAGAGTGGTTGCGAGGTAGGAAACAGAGGGTGGCCGTTGATGGAGCGGAGTCCTGTTGGGCTAATGTAGCGAGCGGCATTCCTCAGGGTTCTGTATTGGACCCTTTGCTTTTTCTTATATATATTAACGATTTAGATGTCGGCCTAGTCAGTACAGTTTCAAAGTTTGTAGATGACACGAAGTTGGATGGTAGGGCGATTAATGACGAAGATAGAGGTAAAATCCAGGAAGATCTGAATAAAATCGTTGATTGGTCAGTCACATGGCAAATGAGATTTAACGTCGATAAGTGCAAAATTTTACATATAGGTACGCGTAATGGTAATTTTGCGTATATTATGTCAGGGAAGGAGTTAGCAAGCATAAAGCAGAAAAAAGATTTAGGAGTTATATTCACTGGTGATTTAAAAGTAGCAAAACAAAGTACCGCAGCGGTCAATAAAGCGAACAAAGTGTTAGGTTTATAGTTCGGAATTTTGAGTACAAATCGCGCGATATTATTGATCCTCTTTATAAATCATTAGTTAGACTTCATCTAGAGTACGCGATCCAATTTTGGAATCCGCATATGCGAAAAGATATAGACAAAATCGAAAGAGTTCAAAGATGAGCAACTAAGATGATTTCGTCGCTTAGGTCGAAGTCGTACGAGGCTAGGCTTAAGGAGTTAAAATTGACGACACTCGAGACTAGGATCCTAAGGGGTGATCTAATCCAGGTTTTCAAAATTATGAATGGGTTCGATAACGTAGATAGAGGTAGCTTTTTCGAAATATCTCAATATGATAGGAATAGATATAACGGGTGTAAGTTGACAAGTAGAAGGTTCGAGAGAGCAGTTGCCAAAAACTTTTTTACGCATAGAATAGTAAATAGCTGGAATAGTTTGCCGGTAGAAGTAATTAGTAGCACGTCTATGAACATGTTTAAAAATCGGTTAGACGCATATGTTGATAGATTGGATATAGTTTAAGGTAGTAAAATTAAGGCTTTGTGGTTCGGAACCCACGTAAAATTGTAGGTCCCTCCGCAATCAGAGAGGACATGCACAATACACAATTTCGAAAACAGTTAGGTAGACCAGCCATAGGGTCTTCGTTTGGTCTGAAACATTATAATATTATAACATTATAACTGTAGAGAAGGTTAAGCCCAGCATTGTAAGGGTCAGGCCTAGAGATTCCGGAAATGGTCGATAGCGGGCAGATTAAATTGAGCTCCACAGTAGAATTCCTCACCAAATTAGGTGAGGGTAATTTACGTAAGCCTGTGTAAAGCTATGAGTTGATACTAGGTCTTAAACCACAATATAGTCCTAATTTAACTGGACCTAGGTCATATGTTATCACTAAACTGGGGTTTAGAAATACAATTGTTCATTTACTGAATGTTATTAGATAAGTCCTGATTTCTTCTTGGAGTCTATCTTCTAGTTGTTTAATTTTTGAGAGCGCACTTGCTCGTGGGGATCTTTTCCTGTTTTCAAGCCCCTTCATTCGCCATGCCGTTCTTGATGCAAGTCCTTTGTTCCCCGCATTTTTCCACGAGCGTCCTTTTTATTTGTTAGTTGATCGGTAGTGTATGTCTACTACCGACCACGCTGTATCGCACAGTATATAAATACCAGTGTGGAGAATAACTGTGGTGAGCAACCAATTGGTTTCATCCACCCAGTTATTGACATAAAAGTAGTTTAATAATTGTTAGATTAACAACCTACCTGTTTTAAGCTATGAGTTGATACTAGTTCTTAGACCACAAAGTATGCCTAATTTAACTGGACCTAGATTATACGTTATGATTAAACGGGGTTTAGAAATACAATTGTCCACTTACTGAGTGTCATTAGATAAGTCGTGATTTCTTCTTGTAGTCTTTCTTCTAGTTGTTTAATTTTTGAGAGCATTCTTGCTGTTGGCGTTTTTTTTACCATTTTCAAGCTCCATCGTTCGCTAACCCGTTCTAGATGGAAGTCCTTTGTTCCCCGGCTTTTTCCACGAGCGTCCTTTTTGTTTGTTGGTTGATCGGTAGTGTATGTCTACTACCGAGTACGCTGTATCGCACAGTATATAAATACAAGTTTGGAGAATAACTGTGGTGAACATCCAATTGGTTTCATCCACCCAGTTATTGATATAAAAGGAGTTTAATAATTGTTAGATTAACTACCTACCTACCCAGTGGACCATTTCGTTCTCCCCCAACTCCCTTCACGTATCAGTTTTCCATAATAGCTTGGAATTTCGCAAAGGCCCAAAGTGTTTTGCACCGTAACTGCAAGCCGACTAGTAATGACTAAACCCATCACTTCCAACGTTGGAATAGAAAGCCATTTCAAAGATGCTACTCTGCACTTCGCAGCAACCAACCTGTAACTTACTTCCTCTTCGACTGTGCATCTTTTATAAATCCAAGTTGCATACGCTTCCTCAATTGCATCACAAAAGATGTGTAGGTCCAAATTATCTGGACTATTGTTGAACTCTCCAAAGTACAATCTTGGGTTTTGAATGTCTCCAACATGTTCCAGTTCTTTGAAGCAATATTTGCACTTTACCAAGCAAGTCCAATTTAACAAATGGGTCTGAAACCAAATTTCTGACTTTATTACAAATGGAGGCAGGAATCGCAGAGGATCAAAGACCTTTGGAAGCCAAACAAAGAGCTGTACGTTTTGTCCACCTTGTCTCATTCTGACCAAACTCTAACTTCAATGGGAATCTTTATTAAACAATTCCTCTCCTTGCTGCCAAACAATGCTTCGCACCTTTGTGTCTATTGCCTACAACTCCTTAATACCAGAATCATCAATACTTTCGGCTGCATCAGGTCATACACATGACTGATTCATAAACTATTGTAGCTGAGAATGATTGGTCAGCCATTTGCTCCGTATGAACTGGTCCCCAACTAACCCACCCTTAATATCTCCGGTCTAAATGTAGAGTAGGTTAAGCCTAGCCTTGTGAGGGTCAGCCTAGAGATTCTGGAAATGGTCGAGAGCGGGGAGAGTAAATTGAGCTCCACCGTATGATTCCTCACGAAATTAGGTAAGGTTAATTTACCTTAGCTTGTGTTAAGCTATGAGTTGATACTATGTCTTAGACCTCAATGTAGGCCTAATTTAACTGGACCTAGTTTATACGTACGTTATGAATAAACTGGGGTTTAGAAATACAATTGTTCACTTACTGAGTGTCATTAGAAAAGTCGTGATTTCTTCTTGGAGTCTTTCTTTTAGTTGTTTAATTTTTGAGAGCATACTTGTTGGTGGCGATTTTTTACCGTTTTCAAGCTCCTTCGTTCGTCAAGCCGTTCTAGATGCAAGTTCTTTGTTCCCCGGCTTTTTCCACGAGCGTCCTTTTTGTTTGTTGGTTGATCGGTAGTGTATGTCTACTATCGAGTACGCTGTATCGCAAAGTATATAAATACAAGTGTGGAGAATAACTGTAGTGAACAACCATTTGGTTTCATCCACCCAGTTATTGGCATACAAGGAGTTTAATAATTGTTAGATTAACTACCTACCTACCCAGTGGACCATTTTCGTTCTCTCCCAACTCCCTTCACGTATCAGTTTTCCTTAATAGCTTGGAATTTCAAAAAGGCACAAAGAATTTTGCACTTAACTGCAAGCCGACTAGTAATGACTACACCCATCACTTCCAATCTTGGAATAGAAAGATTTTTCTAAGGTGCTACTCTGCACTTTGCAGCAACCAACCTATAACTTACTTCCTCTTCGACTGTGCATCTTTTATAAATCCAAGTTGCATACGCTTCCTCACTTGC
This sequence comes from Bathynomus jamesi, assembly GCA_023014485.1. Classification (NCBI taxonomy): domain Eukaryota; kingdom Metazoa; phylum Arthropoda; class Malacostraca; order Isopoda; family Cirolanidae; genus Bathynomus; species Bathynomus jamesi. The sequence goes on along the minus strand of JAJOZX010000461.1, from coordinate 67,160 downwards.
ATCACAAAAGATGTGTAGGTCCAAATTTATTGGACTATTGTTGAACATTCCAAAGTACCATCTTGGGTTTTGAATGTCTCCAAGATATTCCAGTTCTTTGAAGCAATATTTGCACTTTACCACCATATGATCAGGTAACTCTTAGTCCCAACCAAGTCCAATTTAACAAGTGGCTCTGAAACCAAATTTCTGAGTTTATTACAAATGGAGCCAGGAATCCTAGAGGATCAAAGACCTTTGGGAGCCAAACAAAGAGCTGTACGTTTTGTCCACCTTGTCTCATTCTGAAGAAGCTCTACTAAAGATTCTCATTGAAGTTAAACAATTCCTCTCCTTGATGCCAAACAATGCCTAGCACCTTTGTGTCTATTGCCCACAACTCTTTAATACCAGAATCATCAATACTTTCTGCTGCATCAGGTCATAAACATGACTGACTCATAAACTGTTGTAACAGAGAATGATTGGTCTGCCATTTGCTCTGTATGAATTGGTCCTCAATTAACCCACTCCTAATATCTCCAGTCTAACTGTAGAGTGGTTAAGCCTAGCCTTGTAAGGGTCAGCCTAGAGATTCTGCAAATGGTCGAGAGCGGGGAGAGTAAATTGAGCGCCACCGTAGGATTCCTCAACAAATTAGGTAGGTTAATTTACCTTAGCCTGTGTTAAGCAATGAGTTGACACAAGGTCTTAGACCACAATGTATGCCTAATTTAACTGGACCTAGTTTATACGTTATGAATAAGCTGGGGTTTAGAAATACAAGTGTTCACTTACTGAGTGTCATTAGATAAGTCGTGATTTCTTCTTGGAGTCTTTCTTCTAGTTTTTTAATTTTTGAGAGTATACTTGTTGGTGGTGATTTTTTACCATTTTCAAGCTCCTTCTTTCGCCAAGCCGTTCTTGATGCAAGTGCTTTGTTCACCGGCTTTTTCAACGGGCCTCCTTTTTGTTTGTTGGTTGATCGATAGTGTATGTCCACTACCGAGTACGCTGTATTGTACATACATACAAGTGTGGAGAATAACTGTGGTGAACAACCAATTGGTTTCATCACACAGTTATTGACATAAAAGGAGTTTAGTAATTGTTAGATGAACTACCTACCTACCCAGTGGACAATTTTCGTTCTGTCCCAACTCCCTTCACGTATCAGTTTTTCATAATAGCTTGGAATTTCACAAAAGCCAAAAGAGTTTTGCATGTAACTGCATGCCCACTAATAATGACTACATCCATCACTTCCTACCTTGGAATAGAAAGCCTTTTCAAAGGTACCACCCTGCACTTTGCAGCAACCAACTTGTAACATACTTCCTCTTCGAATGTGTCTCTTATATAAATGCAATATAAATGCAAGTTCAGAGGATCAAAGACCTTTGGAAGCCAAAGAAAGAGCTGTACGTTTTGTCCACCTTGTCTCATTCAGAGCAAGCTCTACTAAAGATTTCCCATTGAAGTTAAACAATTCCTCTCCTTGCTGTAAAGCAATGCCTAGCACCTTTGCGTCTATTGCTCAAAACTCCTTAATACCAGAATCATCAATACTTTCTGCTGCATCAGGTGATACACATGACTGACTCATAAACTATTGTAACTGTTTATGATTGGTCTGGCATTTGCTCTGTATGAACTGGTCCCCAATTAACCCACCCTTAATATCTCCAGTCTAACTGTAGAGTACGTTAAGCCTAGCATTGTAAGGGGCAGCCTAGAGATTCTGGAAATGGACGAGAGCGGGGAGAGTAAATTGAGCTCCACAGTAGGATTCCTCAACAAATTATGCAAGGTTAATTTACTTTAGCCTGCGTTAAGCTATGAGTTGATACTAGGTCTTAGACCCCAAAGTAGGCCTAATTTAACTGGACCTAGTTTATACGTTATGAATAAGCTGGGGTTTAGAAATACAATTGTTCACTTACTAAGTGTCATTAGAAAAGTCGTGATTTCTTCTTGGAGTCTTTCTTTTAGTTATTTAATTTTTGAGAGCGTATTTGGTGGTGGCGATTTTTTACCGTTTTCAAGCTCATACGTTCTTTGTTGGCACGCTTTTACCACGAGCGTCCTTTTTGTTTGTTGGTTCATCGGTAGTGTACGTCTACTACCGAGGATGCTGCATCGCAAAGTATATAAATACAAGTGTGGAGAATAACTGGTGAACAACCAATTGGTTTCATCCACCCAGTTATTCAAATAAAAGAAGTTTAATAATTGTTAGACTAACTACTTACCTTAAGAAAGTTTCTGTACTATTGAATTATGATATAAATTAAATAGTAAATTCTAATCAATTTTACAATATTTTATGGGTATATTTAAGCTTATGTAGAAAATTCGGTTTAAAACAAAGAAAAGCAACTTTTGGAGAAGTTGAAATTTTGAATATCGTTTTTCGTAAATGAAAAACTATAATCTAAGTTCGTATTTTTAGTAAAAATTTTTGAAGATTTTTTACATTATTTGGCATTATTTTGTACAAAACAATAAAGTAATGGTGTTTCTTTTAAAAAATTAGAAAATCGTTAAGAAATTATTGAAATAGATCCAACATTCCCGCATTTATTTTTGGACGGGATATCAATACTTCATGTTAAAATAGTCAAAATGCATAGATTTTTTAAGAAAGTTTCTATACTATTGAATTGTGGTATAAATTAGATAGTAAATTCTAATCAATTTTACAATATTTTAAAGGTACATTTAAGCTTATGTAGAAAATTCGGATTAAAACAGAAAAAAGCAACTTTCGGAAAAGTTGAAATTTCGAATATCGTTTTTCGTAAATGAAAAGCTATAATCTATTACGTTTGCATTTTTAGTAAAAATTGTGAAGATTTTTTACTTCATTTGGCATTATTTTGTACAAAACAATAAAATGAAGGTATTTCTGGCCAAAAATTAATTAATTGTTAAAAAACTATTGAAATAGATAAAATCTTTCCCGCATTTATTTTGTACGGGATCTCAATACTTCATGTTAAAATTTTCAAAATGCATAGATTTTTTTAATGAAATTTCTATACTATTGAATTATGGTATAAATTAGATAGTAAATTCTAATCAATTTTACAATATTTTAAAGGTACATTTAAGCTTATGTAGAAAATTCGGATTAAAACAGAAAAAAGCATCTTTCGGAAAAGTTGAAATTTTGAATATCGTTTTTCATAAATGAAAAACTATAATCTATTACGTTTGCATTTTTAGTAAAAATTTGTGAAGATTTTATACATCATTTGGCATTATTTTGTACTGAACAATAAAATAAAGGTGTTTCTGGACAAAAATTAATTAATCGTTAAAAAATGATTGAAAAAGATCCAACCTACCTCGCATTTATTTTTTTACGGGATATCAATACTTCATGTTCTAATAGTCAAAATGCATATATTTTTTTAAGAAAGTTTCTATACTATTGAATTATGATATAAATTAGATAGTAAATTCTAATAAATTTTATAATATTTTAAAGGTACATTTAAGCTTATGTAGAAAATACGAATTAAAACAGAAAAATGCAACTTTCGGAAAAGTTGAAATTTTGAATATCGTTTTCGTTAAATGAAGAACTATAATCTATTACGTTTGCTTTTTAGTAAAAATTTGTGAAGATTTTATACATCATTTGGCATTATTTTGTACTAAACAATAAAATAATGGTGTTTCTGTCCAAAAATTAGAAAATCGTTAAGAAATTATTGAAATAGATCCAACCTTCTCCGGCTTTATTTTTGGACTGGATATCAATACTTCTTGTAAAAATAGTCAAAATGAATAGATTTTTTAAGAAAGTTTCTGTACTATTTAATTATTATATAAATTAGCTAGTAAATTCTAATCAATTCTACAATGTTTTAAAGGTACATTTAAGCTTATGTAGAAAATTCGTATTAAAACAGAAAAAAGCAACTTTCGGAGAAGTTGAAATTTTGAATATCTTTTTTCGTAAATGAAAAACTATAATCTATTACGTTTGAATTTTTAGTAAAAATTTGTGAAGATTTTTTACATCATTTGGCATTATTTTGTACTAAACAATAAAATAAAGGTGTTTCTGTCCAAAAATTAGAAAATCGTTAAGAAATTATTGAAATAGATCCAACCTTCTCCAGCTTTATTTTTGGACGGGATATCAATACTTCTTGTTAAAATAGTCAAAATGAATAGATTTTTTTAAGAAAGTTTCTGTACTAATGAATTACGGTATAAATTAAAAAGTAAATTCTAATAAATTTTACAATATTTTAAGGGTACATTTAAGCTTATGTAGAAAATTCTGTTTAAAACAAAGTGAAGCAAGTTTTGGAAAAGTTGAAATTTTGAATATCGTTTTCATTAAATGAAGAAGTATAATCTATTACGTATGCTCTTTAGCAAAAATTTTTGAAGATTTTATACATCATTTGGCATTATTTTGTACAAAACAATAAAATAAAGGTGTTTCTGGCCGAAAATTAATTAATTGTTAAAAAATTATTGAAATAGATCAAATCTTTCCCACAATTATTTTGTACGGGATATCAATACTTCATGTTAAAATTGTTAAAATGCATAGACTTTTTTAAGAAAATTTCTATACTATTGAATTATGGTATAAATTAGATAGTAAATTCTAATCAATTTTACAATATTTTAAAGGTACATTTAAGCTTATGTAGAAAATTCGGATTAAACCAGAAAAAGCATCTTTCGGAAAAACTGAAATTTTGAATATCGTTTTTCGTAAATGAAAAACTATAATCTATTACGTTTGCTTTTTAGTAAAAATTTGTGAATATTTTTTACATGATTTGGCATTATTTTGTAGAAAACAATAAAGTAATGGTGTTTCTGTTAAAAAATTAGAAAATTGTTAAGAAATTATTCAAATAGATCCAACCTTCCCGCATTTATTTTTGGACGGGACATCAATACATAATGTTAAAATAGTCAAAATGCATAGATTTTAAAAAAAAAAGTTTCTATACTGTTTAATTATTACATAAATTAGTTAGTAAATTCTAATCACTTTTACAATATTTTAAAGGTACATTTAAGCTTATGCAGAAAATTCGGAATAAAACTGAAAAAAGCAACTTTTGGAAAAGTTGAAATTTTGAATATCGCTTTCCTTAAATGAAGAACTATAATCTATTACGTTTGCTTTTTAGTAAAAATTTGTGAAGATTTTATACATCATTTGGCATTATTTTGTACTGAACAATAAAATAAAGATGTTTCTGGCCAAAAATTAATTAATCGTTAAAAAATTATTGAAAAAGATCCAACCTTCCTCGCATTTATTTTTTTACGGGATATCAATACTTCATGTTCTAATAGTCAAAATGCATAGATTTTTTTAAGAAAGTTTCTATACTATTGAATCATGATATAAATTAGATAGTAAATTCTAATAAATTTTATAATATTTTAAAGGTACATTTAAGCTTATGTAGAAAATACGAATTAAAACAGAAAAAAGCAACTTTTGGAAAAGTTGAAATTTTGAATATCTCTTTCCTTAAATGAAGAAATATAATCTATTATGTTTGCTTTTTAGAAATTTTTTTGAAGATTTTATACATCATTTGGCATTATTTTGCACAAAACAATAAAATAATGGTGTTTCTGTCCAAAAATTAAAAAATCGTTGAGAAATTTTTGAAATAGATACAACCTTCTCCGACTTTATTTTTAGACTGGATATCAATACTTCTTGTTAAAATACTCAAAATGAATAGATTTTTTTAAGAAAGTTTCTGTACTATAGAATTATGATATACTGTAGATTAAATAATAAATTCTTATTACTTTTACAATATTTTAAAGGTACATTTAAGCTTATGTAGAAAATTCGGATTAAACCAGAAAAAAGCAACTTTTGGAAAAGTTGAAATTTTGAATATCGTTTTTCGTAAATGAAAAACTCTAATCTATTACGTTTGCATTTTTAGTAAAAATTTGTGAAGATTTTATGCATCATTTGGCATTATTTTGAACTAAACAATAAAATAATGGTGTTTCTGGCCGAAAATTAATTAATTGTTAAAAATTGTTGAAATAGATCAAATCTTTCCCGCATTTATTTGTACGGGATATCAATACTTCATGTTAAAATTGTCAAATGCATAGACTTTTTTAAGAAAATTTCTATACTATTGAATTAGGTATAAATTAGATAGTAAATTCTAATCAATTTTACAATATTTAAAGGTACATTTAAGCTTATGTAGAAAATTCGGATTAAATCAGAAAAAGCATCTTTCGGAAAAATTGAAATTTTAAATATCGTTTTTCGTAAATGAAAAAATATAATCTAATACGTTTTGCATTTTTCGTAAAAATTTGTGAAGATTTTTACATGATTTGGCATTATTTTGTAGAAAACAATAAAATAAAGGTGTTTCTGTCCAAAAATTAGAAAATCGTTAAGAAATTATTGAAATAGATCCAACCTTCCCGCATTTATTTTTGGAAGTGATATCAATACATCATGTTAAAAGTCAAAATGAATAGATTTTTAAGAAAGTCTCTATACTATTTAATTATTATATAAATTAGCAATAAATTCTAATCAATTTTACAATATTTTAAAGGTACATTTAAGCTTATGTAGAAAATTCGGATTAAAACAGAAAAAAGCAACTTTCGGAAAAGTTGAAATTTTAATATCCTTTTTCGTCAACGAAAAACTATAATCTATTACGTTCGAATTTTTAGTAAAAATTTGTGAAGATTTTTAATTCATTTGGCATTATTTTGTACAAATCAATAAATAAAGGTGTTTCTGTCCAAAAATTAGAAATCGTTAAGAAATTATTGAAATAGATCCAACCTTCTCCAGCTTTATTTTTGGACGGATATCAATACTTCTTGTTAAAATAGTCAAAATGCATAGATTTTTTTAAGAAAGTTTCTATACTATTGAATTATGATATAAATTAGATAGTAAATTCTAATAAATTTTACAATATTTAAAGGTACATTTAAGCTTATGTAGAAAATTCGGATTAAAACAGAAAAAGCAACTTTCGGAAAAGTTGAAATTTCGAATATCGTTTTTCGTAAATGAAAAGCTATAATCTATTACGTTTGCATTTTTAGTAAAAATTGTGAAGATTTTTTACATCATTTGGCATTATTTTGTACAAAACAATAAAATGAAGGTATTTTTGGCCAAAATTAATTAATTGTTAAAAACTATTGAAATAGATAAAATCTTTCCCGCATTTATTTTGTACGGGATCTCAATACTTCATGTTAAAATTTTCAAAATGCATAGATTTTTTTAATGAAATTTCTATACTCTTGAATTATAGTATAAATTAGATAGTAAATTCTAATCAATTTTACAATATTTTAAAGGTACATTTAAGCTTATGTAGAAAATTCGGATTAAAACAGAAAAAAGCATCTTTCGGAAAAGTTGAAATTTTGAATATCGTTTTTCGTAAATGAAAAACTATAATCTATTACGTTTGCATTTTTAGTAAAAATTTGTGAAGATTTTATACATGATTTGGCATTATTTTGTACTAAACAATAAAATAAAGGTGTTTCTGTCCAAAAATTAGAAAATCGTTAAGAAATTATTGAAATAGATCCAACCTTCTCCAGCTTTATTTTTGGACGGGATATCAATACTTCTTGTTAAAATAGTCAAAATGAATAGATTTTTTAAGAAAGTTTCTGTACTAATGAATTATGGTATAAATTAAAAAGTAAATTCTAATAAATTTTACAATATTTTAAGGGTACATTAAGCTTATGTAGAAAATTCGTTTAAAACAAAGTGAAGCAACTTTTGGAAAAGTTGAAATTTTGAATATCGTTTTCATTAAATGAAGAAGTATAATCTATTACGTATGCTCTTTAGTAAAAATTTTTGAAGATTTTATACATCATTTGGCATTATTTTGTACAAAACAATAAAATAAAGGTGTTTCTGGCCGAAAATTAATTATTGTTAAAAAATTATTGAAATAGATCAAATCTTTCCCGCATTTATTTTGTACGGGATATCAATACTTCATGTTAAAATTGTTAAAATGCATAGACTTTTTAAGAAAATTTCTGTACTATTGAATTATGGTATAAATTAGATAGTAAATTCTAATCAATTTTACAATATTTAAAGGACATTTAAGTTATGTAGAAAATTCGGAAAACCAGAAAAAGCATCTTTCGGAAAAATTGAAATTTTTAATATCGTTTTCGTAAATGAAAAACTATAATCTATTATGTTCGCATTTTTCGTAAAAATTTGTGAAGATTTTTTACATGATTTGGCATTATTTTGTAGAAAAACAATAAAGTAATGGTGTTTCTGTTAAAAAATTAGAAAATCGTTAAGAAATTATTGAAATAGATCCAACCTCCCGCATTTATTTTTTAGACGGGACATCAATACATCATGTTAAAATAGTGAAAATGCATAGATTTTAAAAAAAAAGTTTCTATACTGTTTAATTATTACAAAAAATTAGTTAATAAATTCTAATCACTTTTACAATATTTTAAAGGTACATTAAGCTTACGTAGAAAAATTCGGAATAAAACTGGAAAAAGCAACTTTGGAAAAGTTGAAATTTTGAATATCGTTTTTTGTAAATGAAAAACTATAAACTATTACGTTTGCATTTTTAGTAAAAATTTGTGAAGATTTTATACATCATTTGGCATTATTGTACTGAAACAATAAAATAAGGTGTTCTGGCCAAAAATTAATTAATCGTTAAAAAATTATTGAAAAAGATCCAACCTTCCTCGCATTATTTTTTTACGGGATATCAATACTTCATGTTCTAATAGTCAAAATGCATAGATTTTTTTAAGAAAGTTTCTTACTATTGAATCATGATATAAATTAGATAGTAAAATTCTAATAAATTTTATAATATTTTAAAGGTACATTTAAGCTTATGTAGAAAATACGAATTAAAACAGAAAAAAAGCAACTTTTGGAAAAGTTGAAATTTTGAATATCTCTTTCCTTAAATGAAGAAATATAATCTATTATGTTTGCTTTTTAGAAATTTTTTTGAAGATTTTATACATCATTTGGCAATTATTTTGCAAAAACAATAAAATAATGGTGTTTCTGTCCAAAAATTAAAAAAATCGTTGAGAAATTTTTGAAATAGATACAACCTTCTCCGACTTTTTTTAGACTGGATATCAATACTTCTTGTTAAAATACTCAAAATGAATAGATTTTTAAGAAAGTTTCTGTACTATAGAATTATGATATACTGTAGATTAAATAATAAATTCTTATTACTTTACAATATTTTAAAGGTACATTTAAGCTTATGTAGAAAATTCGGATTAAACCAGAAAAAAAGCAACTTTTGGAAAAGTTGAAATTTTGAATATCGTTTTTCGTAAATGAAAAACTCTAATCTATTACGTTTGCATTTTTAGTAAAAATTTGTGAAGATTTTATGCATCATTTGGCATTATTTTGAACTAAAACTAAAATATAATGGTGTTTCTGCCGAAAATTAATAATTGTTAAAAAATGTTGAAATAGATCAATCTTTCCCGCATTTATTTTGTACGGGATATCAATACTTCATGTTAAAATTGTCAAAATGCATAGACTTTTTAAAATTTCTATCTTAGAATTATGGTATAAATTAGATAGTAAATTTAATCAATTTTACAATATTTAAAGGTACATTTAAGCTTATGTAGAAAATTCGGATTAAACAGAAAAAAGAATCTTTCGGAAAAATTGAAATTTTGAATATCGTTTTTCGTAAATGAAAAATATAATCTATTACGTTTGCATTTTTAGTAAAAATTTGTGAAGATTTTTACATGATTTGGCATTATTTTGTAGAAAACAATAAAATAAAGGTGTTTCTGTCCAAAAATTAGAAAATCGTTAAGAAATTATTGAAATAGATCCAACCTTCCCGCATTGATATTTTGGAATGATATCAATACATCATGTTAAAATAGTCAAAATGAATAGATTTTTTTAAGAAAGTCTCTATACTATTTAATTATTATATAAATTAGCAATAAATTCTAATCAATTTTACAATATTTAAAGGTACATTTAAGCTTATGTAGAAAATTCGGATTTAAAACAGAAAAAAGCAACTTTCGGAAAAGTTGAAATTTTGAATATCTTTTTCGTCAACGAAAAACTATAATCTATTACGTTCGAATTTTTAGTAAAAATTTGTGAAGATTTTTAATTCATTTGGCATTATTTTGTACAAATCAATAAATAAAGGTGTTTCTGTCCAAAAATTAGAAAATCGTTAAGAAATTATTGAAATAGATCCAACCTTCTCCAGCTTTATTTTTGGACGGGATATCAATACTCTGTTAAAATAGTCAAAATGCATACATTTTTTTAAGAAAGTTTCTATACTATTGAATTATGATATAAATTAGAGATAGTAAATTCTAATAAATTTTACAATATTTTAAAGGTACATTTAAGCTTATGTAGAAAATTCGGATTAAAACAGAAAAAAGCAACTTTCGGAAAAGTTGAAATTTCGAATATCGTTTTTCGTAAATGAAAAGCTATAATCTATTACGTTTGCATTTTTAGTAAAAATTGTGAAGATTTTTTACATCATTTGGCATTATTTTGTACAAAACAATAAAATGAAGGTATTTCTGGCCAAAAATTAATTAATTGTTAAAAAACTATTGAAATAGATAAAATCTTTCCCGCATTTATTTTGTACGGGATCTCAATACTTCATGTTAAAATTTTCAAAATGCATAGATTTTTTTAATGAAATTTCTATACTATTGAATTATGGTATAAATTAGATAGTAAATTCTAATCAATTTTACAATATTTTAAAGGTACATTTAAGCTTATGTAGAAAATTCGGATTAAAACAGAAAAAAGCATCTTTCGGAAAAGTTGAAATTTTGAATATCGTTTTTCGTAAATGAAAAACTATAATCTATTACGTTTGCATTTTTAGTAAAAATTTGTGAAGATTTTATACATGATTTGGCATTATTTTGTACTAAACAATAAAATAAAGGTGTTTCTGTCCAAAAATTAGAAAATCGTTAAGAAATTATTGAAATAGATCCAACCTTCTCCAGCTTTATTTTTGGACGGGATATCAATACTTCTTGTTAAAATAGTCAAAATGAATAGATTTTTTTAAGAAAGTTTCTGTACTAATGAATTACGGTATAAATTAAAAAGTAAATTCTAATAAATTTTACAATATTTTAAGGGTACATTTAAGCTTATGTAGAAAATTCGGTTAAAACAAAGTGAAGCAACTTTGGAAAAGTTGAAATTTTGAATTTCGTTTTCATTAAATGAAGAAGTATAATCTATTACGTATGCTCTTTAGTAAAAATTTTTGAAGATTTTATACATCATTTGGCATTATTTTGTACAAAACAATAAAATAAAGGTGTTTCTGGCCGAAAATTAATTAATTGTTAAAAAATTATTGAAATAGATCAAATCTTTCCCGCATTTATTTTGTACGGGATATCAATACTTCATGTTAAAATTGTTAAAATGCATAGACTTTTTTAAGAAAATTTCTATACTATTGAATTATGGTATAAATTAGATAGTAAATTCTAATCAATTTTACAATATTTTAAAGGTACATTTAAGCTTATGTAGAAAATTCGGATTAAACCAGAAAAAGCATCTTTCGGAAAAATTGAAATTTTGAATATCGTTTTTCTTAAATGAAGAACTATAATCTATTACGTTTGCTTTTTAGAAAAAAATTTTGAAGATTTTATACATTATTTGGCATTATTTTGCACAAAACAATAAAATAAGGTGTTTCTGTCAAAAATTAGAAAATCGTTGAGAAATTTTTGAAATAGATCCAACCTTCTCCGACTTTATTTTTAGACTGGACATCAATACATCATGTTAAAATAGTGAAAATGCATAGATTTTTAAAAAAAAGTTTCTATACGTTTAATTATTACAAAATTAGTAATAAATTCTAATCAACTTTTACAATATTTTAAAGGTACATTTAAGCTTGTAGAAAATTCGGAAAAAACTGGAAAAAAGCAACTTTTGGAAAAGTTGAAATTTTGAATATCGTTTTTTGTAAATGAAAAACTATAATCTATTACGTTTGCATTTTAGTAAAAATTTGTGAAGATTTTATACATCATTTGGCATTATTTTGTACTGAACAATAAAATAAAGGTGTTTCTGGCCAAAAATTAATTAATCGTTAAAAATTATTGAAAAGATCCAACCTTCCTCGCATTTATTTTTACGGGATATCAATACTTCATGTTCTAATAGTCAAAATGCATAGATTTTTTTAAGAAAGTTTCTATACTATTGAATCATGATATAAATTAGATAGTAAATTCTAATAAATTTTATAATATTTTAAAGGTACATTTAAGCTTATGTAGAAAATACGAATTAAAACAGAAAAAAGCAACTTTTGGAAAAGTTGAAATTTTGAATATCTCTTTTTAAAAGAAGAAATATAATCTATTATGTTTGCTTTTTAGAAATTTTTGAAGATTTTATACATCATTTGGCATTATTTGCACAAAAAATAAAATAATGGTGTTTCTGTCCAAAAATTAAAAAATCGTTGAGAAATTTTGAAATAGATACAACCTTCTCCACTTTATTTTTAGACTGGATATCAATACTTCTTGTTAAAATACTCAAAATGAATAGATTTTTTTAAGAAAGTTTCTATACTATAGAATTATGATATACTGTAGATTAAATAATAAATTCTTATACTTTTACAATATTTTAAAGGTACATTTAAGCTTATGTAGAAAATTCGGATTAAACAGAAAAAAGCAACTTTGGAAAAGTTGAAATTTTGAATATCGTTTTTCGTAAATGAAAAACTCTAATCTATTACGTTTGCATTTTTAGTAAAAATTTGTGAAGATTTTATGCATTTGGCATTATTTTGAACTAAACAATAAAATAAGGTGTTTCTGGCCGAAAATTAATTAATTGTTAAAAATTGTTGAAATAGATCAAATCTTTCCCGCATTTATTTTGTACGGGATATCAATACTTCATGTTAAAATTGTCAAAATACATAGACTTTTTTAAGAAAATTTCTATACTCTTGAATTATGGTATAAATTAGATAGTAAATTCTAATCAATTTTACAATATTTTAAAGGTACATTTAAGCTTATGTAGAAAATTCGGATTAAATCAGAAAAAGCATCTTTCGGAAAAATTGAAATTTTAAATATCGTTTTTCGTAAATGAAAAAATATAATCTAATACGTTTGCATTTTTCGTAAAAATTTGTGAAGATTTTTTACATGATTTGGCATTATTTTGTAGAAAACAATAAAATAAAGGTGTTTCTGTCCAAAAATTAGAAAATCGTTAAGAAATTATTGAAATAGATCCAACCTTCCCGCATTTATTTTTGGAAGTGATATCAATACATCATGTTAAAATAGTCAAAATGAATAGATTTTTTAAGAAAGTCTCTATACTATTAATTATTATATAAATTAGCAATAAATTCTAATCAATTTTACAATATTTTAAAGGTACATTTAAGCTTATGTAGAAAATTCGGATTAAAACAGAAAAAAGCAACTTTCGGAAAAGTTGAAATTTTGAATATCCTTTTTCGTCAACGAAAAACTATAATCTATTACGTTCGAATTTTTAGTAAAAATTTGTGAAGATTTTTAATCATTTGGCATTATTTTGTACAAATCAATAAAATAAAGGTGTTTCTGTCCAAAAATTAGAAAATCGTTAAGAAATTATTGAAATAGATCCAACCTTCTCCAGCTTTATTTTTGGACAGGATATCAATACTTCTTGTTAAAATAGTCAAAATGCATAGATTTTTTTAAGAAAGTTTCTATACTATTGAATTATGATATAAATTAGATAGTAAATTCTAATAAATTTTACAATATTTTAAAGGTACATTTAAGCTTATGTAGAAAATTCGGATTAAAACAGAAAAAAGCAACTTTCGGAAAAGTTGAAATTTCGAATATCGTTTTTCGTAAATGAAAAGCTATAATCTATTACGTTTGCATTTTTAGTAAAAATTGTGAAGATTTTTTACATCATTTGGCATTATTTTGTACAAAACAATAAAATGAAGGTATTTCTGGCCAAAAATTAATTAATTGTTAAAAAACTATTGAAATAGATAAAATCTTTCCCGCATTTATTTTGTACGGGATGGATCTCAATACTTCATGTTAAAATTTCAAAATGCATAGATTTTTTTAATGAAATTTCTATACTCTTGAATTATGGTATAAATTAGATAGTAAATTCTAATCAATTTTACAATATTTTAAAGGTACATTTAAGCTTATGTAGAAAATTCGGATTAAAACAGAAAAAAGCATCTTTCGGAAAAGTTGAAATTTTGAATATCGTTTTTCGTAAATGAAAAACTATAATCTATTACGTTTGCATTTTTAGTAAAAATTTGTGAAGATTTTATACATGATTTGGCATTATTTTGTACAACAATAAAATAAAGGTGTTTCTGTCCAAAAATTAGAAAATCGTTAAGAAATTATTGAAATAGATCCAACCTTCTCCAGCTTTATTTTGGACGGGATATCAATACTTCTTGTTAAAATAGTCAAAATGAATAGATTTTTTAAGAAAGTTTCTGTACTAATGAATTACGGTATAAATTAAAAAGTAAATTCTAATAAATTTTACAATATTTTAAGGGTACATTTAAGCTTATGTAGAAAATTCGGTTTAAAACAAAGTGAAGCAACTTTTGGAAAAGTTGAAATTTTGAATATCGTTTTCATTAAATGAAGAAGTATAATCTATTACGTATGCTCTTTAGTAAAAATTTTGAAGATTTTATACATCATTTGGCATTATTTTGTACAAAACAATAAAATAAAGGTGTTCTGGCCGAAAATTAATTAATGTTAAAAAATTATTGAAATAGATCAAATCTTTCCCGCATTTATTTTGTACGGGATATCAATACTTCATGTTAAAATTTTAAAATGCATAGACTTTTTTAAGAAAATTTCTGTACTATTGAATTATGGTATAAATTAGATAGTAAATTCTAATCAATTTTACAATATTTTAAAGGTACATTTAAGCTTATGTAGAAAATTCGGATTAAAACAGAAAAAGCATCTTTCGGAAAAATTGAAATTTTTAATATCGTTTTTCGTAAATGAAAAACTATAATCTATTATGTTCGCATTTTTCGTAAAAATTTGTGAAGATTTTTTACATGATTTGGCATTATTTTGTAGAAAACAATAAAGTAATGGTGTTTCTGTTAAAAAATTAGAAAATCGTTAAGAAATTATTGAAATAGATCCAACCTCCCCGCATTTATTTTTAGACGGGACATCAATACATCATGTTAAAATAGTGAAAATGCATAGATTTTAAAAAAAAAGTTTCTATACTGTTTAATTATTACAAAAATTAGTTAATAAATTCTAATCACTTTTACAATATTTTAAAGGTACATTTAAGCTTACGTAGAAAATTCGGAATAAAACTGGAAAAAGCAACTTTTGGAAAAGTTGAAATTTTGAATATCGTTTTTTGTAAATGAAAAACTATAATCTATTACGTTTGCATTTTTAGTAAAAATTTGTGAAGATTTTATACATCATTTGGCATTATTTTGTACTGAACAATAAAATAAAGGTGTTTCTGGCCAAAAATTAATTAATCGTTAAAAAATTATTGAAAAAGATCCAACCTTCCTCGCATTTATTTTTTACGGGATATCAATACTTCATGTTCTAATAGTCAAAATGCATAGATTTTTTTAAGAAAGTTTCTATACTATTGAATCATGATATAAATTAGATAGTAAATTCTAATAAATTTTATAATATTTTAAAGGTACATTTAAGCTTATGTAGAAAATACGAATTAAAACAGAAAAAAGCAACTTTTGGAAAAGTTGAAATTTTGAATATCTCTTTCCTTAAATGAAGAAATATAATCTATTATGTTTGCTTTTTAGAAAATTTTTTTGAAGATTTTATACATCATTTGGCATTATTTTGCACAAAACAATAAAATAATGGTGTTTCTGTCCAAAAATTAAAAAATCGTTGAGAAATTTTTGAAATAGATACAACCTTCTCCGACTTTATTTTTAGACTGGATATCAATACTTCTTGTTAAAATACTCAAAATGAATAGATTTTTTTAAGAAAGTTTCTGTACTATAGAATTATGATATACTGTAGATTAAATAATAAATTCTTATTACTTTTACAATATTTTAAAGGTACATTTAAGCTTATGTAGAAAATTCGGATTAAACCAGAAAAAAGCAACTTTTGGAAAAGTTGAAATTTTGAATATCGTTTTTCGTAAATGAAAAACTCTAATCTATTACGTTTGCATTTTTAGTAAAAATTTGTGAAGATTTTTTACATGATTTGGCATTATTTTGTAGAAACAATAAAATAAAGGTGTTTCTGTCCAAAAATTAGAAAATCGTTAAGAAATTATTGAAATAGATCCAACCTTCTCCAGCTTTATTTTTGACGGGATATCAATACTTCTTGTTAAAATAGTCAAAATGCATAGATTTTTTAAGAAAGTTTCTATACTATTGAATTATGATATAAATTAGATAGTAAATTCTAATAAATTTTACAATATTTTAAAGGTACATTTAAGCTTATGTAGAAAATTCGGATTAAAACAGAAAAAAGCAACTTTCGGAAAAGTTGAAATTTCGAATATCGTTTTTCGTAAATGAAAACTATAATCTATTACGTTTGCATTTTTAGTAAAAATTGTGAAGATTTTTTACATCATTTGGCATTATTTTGTACAAAACATAAAATGAAGGTATTTCTGGCCAAAAATTAATTAATTGTTAAAAAACTATTGAAATAGATAAAATCTTTCCCGCATTTATTTTGTACGGGATCTCAATACTTCATGTTAAAATTTTCAAAATGCATAGATTTTTTTAATGAAATTTCTATACTCTTGAATTATGGTATAAATTAGATAGTAAATTCTAATCAATTTTACAATATTTTAAAGGTACATTTAACTTATGTAGAAAATTCGGATTAAAACAGAAAAAAGCATCTTTCGGAAAAGTTGAAATTTTGAATATCGTTTTTCGTAAATGAAAAACTATAATCTATTACGTTTGCATTTTTAGTAAAAATTTGTGAAGATTTTATACATGATTTGGCATTATTTTGTACTAAACAATAAAATAAAGGTGTTTCTGTCCAAAAATTAGAAAATCGTTAAGAAATTATTGAAATAGATCCAACCTTCTCCAGCTTTATTTTTGGACGGGATATCAATACTTCTTGTTAAAATAGTCAAAATGAATAGATTTTTTTAAGAAAGTTTCTGTACTAATGAATTACGGTATAAATTAAAAAGTAAATTCTAATAAATTTTACAATATTTTAAGGGTACATTTAAGCTTATGTAGAAAATTCGGTTTAAAACAAAGTGAAGCAACTTTTGGAAAAGTTGAAATTTTGAATATCGTTTTCATTAAATGAAGAAGTATAATCTATAGTACTATGCTCTTTTATAAAAATTTTTGAAGATTTTATCATCATTTGGCATATTTTTGTACAAAACAATTAAAAAAAAAATAAGGTGTTCTGGCCGAAAATTAATTAATTGTAAAAAATTATTGAAATAGATCAAATCTTTCCCGCATTTATTTTGTACGGGATATCAATACTTCATGTTAAAATTGTTAAAATGCATAGACTTTTTAAGAAAATTTCTGTACTATTGAATTATGGTATAAATTAGATAGTAAATTCTAATCAATTTTACATATTTTAAAGGTACATTTAAGCTTATGTAGAAATTCGGATTAAACCAGAAAAAGCATCTTTCGGAAAAATTGAAATTTTTAATATCGTTTTTCGTAAATGAAAAACTATAATCTATTATGTTTGCATTTTTCGTAAAAATTTGTGAAGATTTTTTACATGATTTGGCATTATTTTGTAGAAAACAATAAAGTAATGGTGTTTCTGTTAAAAAATTAGAAAATCGTTAAGAAATTATTGAAATAGATCCAACCTCCCCGCATTTATTTTTAGACGGGACATCAATACATCATGTTAAAATAGTGAAAATGCATAGATTTTTAAAAAAAAAGTTTCTATACTGTTTAATTATTACAAAAATTAGTTAATAAATTCTAATCACTTTTACAATATTTTAAAGGTACATTTAAGCTTACGTAGAAAATTCGGAATAAAACTGGAAAAAGCAACTTTTGGAAAAGTTGAAATTTTCAATATCGTTTTTTGTAAATGAAAAACTATAATCTATTACGTTTGCATTTTTAGTAAAATTTGTGAAGATTTTATACATCATTTGGCATTATTTTGTACTGAACAATAAAATAAAGGTGTTTCTGGCCAAAAATTAATTAATCGTTAAAAAATTATTGAAAAAGATCCAACCTTCCTCGCATTTATTTTTTTACGGGATATCAATACTTCATGTTCTAATAGTCAAAATGCATAGATTTTTTTAAGAAAGTTTCTATACTATTGAATCATGATATAAATTAGATAGTAAATTCTAATAAATTTTATAATATTTTAAAGGTACATTTAAGCTTATGTAGAAAATACGAATTAAAACAGAAAAAAGCAACTTTTGGAAAAGTTGAAATTTTGAATATCTCTTTCCTTAAATGAAGAAATATAATCTATTATGTACGGGATCTCAATACTTCATGTTAAAATTTTCAAAATGCATAGATTTTTTTAATGAAATTTCTATACTATTGAATTATGGTATAAATTAGATAGTAAATTCTAATCAATTTTACAATATTTTAAAGGTACATTTAAGCTTATGTAGAAAATTCGGATTAAAACAGAAAAAAGCATCTTTCGGAAAAGTTGAAATTTTGAATATCGTTTTTCGTAAATGAAAAACTATAATCTATTACGTTTGCATTTTTAGTAAAATTTGTGAAGATTTTATACATGATTTGGCATTATTTTGTACTAAACAATAAAATAAAGGTGTTTCTGTCCAAAAATTAGAAAATCGTTAAGAAATTATTGAAATAGATCAAATCTTTCCCGCATTTATTTTGTACGGGATATCAATACTTCATGTTAAAATTGTTAAAATGCATAGACTTTTTTAAGAAAATTTCTGTACTATTGAATTATGGTATAAATTAGATAGTAAATTCTAATCAATTTTACAATATTTTAAAGGTACATTTAAGCTTATGTAGAAAATTCGGATTAAACCAGAAAAAGCATCTTTCGGAAAAATTGAAATTTTAATATCGTTTTTCGTAAATGAAAAACTATAATCTATTATGTTTGCATTTATCGTAAAAATTTGTGAAGATTTTTTACATGATTTGGCATTATTTTGTAGAAAACAATAAAGTAATGGGTTTCTGTTAAAAAATTAGAAAATCGTTAAGAAATTATTGAAATAGATCCAACCTCCCCGCATTTATTTTTGGACGGGACATCAATACATCATGTTAAAATAGTGAAAATGCATAGATTTTAAAAAAAAGTTTCTATACTGTTTAATTATTACAAAAATTAGTTAATAAATTCTAATCACTTTTACAATATTTTAAAGGTACATTTAAGCTTACGTAGAAAATTCGGAATAAAACTGGAAAAAGCAACTTTTGGAAAAGTTGAAATTTTGAATATCGTTTTTTGTAAATGAAAAACTATAATCTATTACGTTTGCATTTTTAGTAAAAATTTGTGAAGATTTTATACATCATTTGGCATTATTTTGTACTGAACAATAAAATAAAGGTGTTTCTGGCCAAAAATTAATTAATCGTTAAAAAATTATTGAAAAAGATCCAACCTTCCTCGCATTTGGCATTATTTTGCACAAAACAATAAAATAATGGTGTTTCTGTCCAAAAATTAGAAAATCGTTGAGAAATTTTTGAAATAGATCCAACCTTCTCCGACTTTATTTTTAGACTGGATATCAATACTTCTTGTTAAAATACTCAAAATGAATAGATTTTTTTAAGAAAGTTTCTGTACTATAGAATTATGATATACTGTAGATTAAATAATAAATTCTTATTACTTTTACAATATTTTAAAGGTACATTTAAGCTTATGTAGAAAATTCGGATTAAACCAGAAAAAAGCAACTTTTGGAAAAGTTGAAATTTTGAATATCGTTTTTCGTAAATGAAAAACTCTAATCTATTACGTTTGCATTTTTAGTAAAAATTTGTGAAGATTTTATGCATCATTTGGCATTATTTTGAACTAAACAATAAAATAATGGTGTTTCTGGCCGAAAATTAATTAATTGTTAAAAAATTGTTGAAATAGATCAAATCTTTCCCGCATTTATTTTGTACGGGATATCAATACTTCATGTTAAAATTGTCAAAATGCATAGACTTTTTTAAGAAAATTTCTATACTATTGAATTATGGTATAAATTAGATAGTAAATTCTAATCAATTTTACAATATTTTAAAGGTACATTTAAGCTTATGTAGAAAATTCGGATTAAATCAGAAAAAGCATCTTTCGGAAAAATTGAAATTTTAAATATCGTTTTTCGTAAATGAAAAAATATAATCTAATACGTTTGCATTTTTCGTAAAAATTTGTGAAGATTTTTTACATGATTTGGCATTATTTTGTAGAAAACAATAAAATAAAGGTGTTTCTGTCCAAAAATTAGAAAATCGTTAAGAAATTATTGAAATAGATCCAACCTTCCCGCATTTATTTTTGGAAGTGATATCAATACATCATGTTAAAATAGTCAAAATGAATAGATTTTTTAAGAAAGTCTCTATACTATTTAATTATTATATAAATTAGCAATAAATTCTAATCAATTTTACAATATTTTAAAGGTACATTTAAGCTTATGTAGAAAATTCGGATTAAAACAGAAAAAAGCAACTTTCGGAAAAGTTGAAATTTTGAATATCCTTTTTCGTCAACGAAAAACTATAATCTATTACGTTCGAATTTTTAGTAAAAATTTGTGAAGATTTTTTAATTCATTTGGCATTATTTTGTACAAATCAATAAAATAAAGGTGTTTCTGTCCAAAAATTAGAAAATCGTTAAGAAATTATTGAAATAGATCCAACCTTCTCCAGCTTTATTTTTGGACGGGATATCAATACTTCTTGTTAAAATAGTCAAAATGAATAGATTTTTTTAAGAAAGTTTCTGTACTAATGAATTACGGTATAAATTAAAAAGTAAATTCTAATAAATTTTACAATATTTTAAGGGTACATTTAAGCTTATGTAGAAAATTCGGTTTAAAACAAAGTGAAGCAACTTTTGGAAAAGTTGAAATTTTGAATATCGTTTTCATTAAATGAAGAAGTATAATCTATTACGTATGCTCTTTAGTAAAAATTTTTGAAGATTTTATACATCATTTGGCATTATTTTGTACAAAACAATAAAATAAAGGTGTTTCTGGCCGAAAATTAATTAATTGTTAAAAAATTATTGAAATAGATCAAATCTTTCCCGCATTTATTTTGTACGGGATATCAATACTTCATGTTAAAATTGTTAAAATGCATAGACTTTTTTAAGAAAATTTCTGTACTATTGAATTATGGTATAAATTAGATAGTAAATTCTAATCAATTTTACAATATTTTAAAGGTACATTTAAGCTTATGTAGAAAATTCGGATTAAAACAGAAAAAGCATCTTTCGGAAAAATTGAAATTTTTAATATCGTTTTTCGTAAATGAAAAACTATAATCTATTATGTTCGCATTTTTCGTAAAAATTTGTGAAGATTTTTTACATGATTTGGCATTATTTTGTAGAAAACAATAAAGTAATGGTGTTTCTGTTAAAAAATTAGAAAATCGTTAAGAAATTATTGAAATAGATCCAACCTCCCCGCATTTATTTTTAGACGGGACATCAATACATCATGTTAAAATAGTGAAAATGCATAGATTTTAAAAAAAAAGTTTCTATACTGTTTAATTATTACAAAAATTAGTTAATAAATTCTAATCACTTTTACAATATTTTAAAGGTACATTTAAGCTTACGTAGAAAATTCGGAATAAACTGGAAAAGCAACTTTTGGAAAAGTTGAAATTTTGAATATCGTTTTTTGTAAATGAAAAACTATAATCTATTACGTTTGCATTTTTAGTAAAAATTTGTGAAGATTTTATACATCATTTGGCATTATTTTGTACTGAACAATAAAATAAAGGTGTTTCTGGCCAAAAATTAATTAATCGTTAAAAAATTATTGAAAAAGATCCAACCTTCCTCGCATTTATTTTTTTACGGGATATCAATACTTCATGTTCTAATAGTCAAAATGCATAGATTTTTTTAAGAAAGTTTCTATACTATTGAATCATGATATAAATTAGATAGTAAATTCTAATAAATTTTATAATATTTTAAAGGTACATTTAAGCTTATGTAGAAAATACGAATTAAAACAGAAAAAAGCAACTTTTGGAAAAGTTGAAATTTTGAATATCTCTTTCCTTAAATGAAGAAATATAATCTATTATGTTTGCTTTTTAGAAATTTTTTTTGAAGATTTTATACATCATTTGGCATTATTTTGCACAAAACAATAAAATAATGGTGTTTCTGTCCAAAAATTAAAAAATCGTTGAGAAATTTTTGAAATAGATACAACCTTCTCCGACTTTATTTTTAGACTGGATATCAATACTTCTTGTTAAAATACTCAAAATGAATAGATTTTTTTAAGAAAGTTTCTGTACTATAGAATTATGATATACTGTAGATTAAATAATAAATTCTTATTACTTTTACAATATTTTAAAGGTACATTTAAGCTTATGTAGAAAATTCGGATTAAACCAGAAAAAAGCAACTTTTGGAAAAGTTGAAATTTTGAATATCGTTTTTCGTAAATGAAAAACTCTAATCTATTACGTTTGCATTTTTAGTAAAAATTTGTGAAGATTTTATGCATCATTTGGCATTATTTGAACTAAACAATAAAATAATGGTGTTTCTGGCCGAAAATTAATTAATTGTTAAAAAATTGTTGAAATAGATCAATCTTTCCCGCATTTATTTTGTACGGATATCAATACTTCATGTTAAAATTGTCAAAATGCATAGACTTTTTTAAGAAAATTTCTATACTATTGAATTATGGTATAAATTAGATAGTAAATTCTAATCAATTTTACAATATTTTAAAGGTACATTTAAGCTTATGTAGAAAATTCGGATTAAATCAGAAAAAGCATCTTTCGGAAAAATTGAAATTTTAATATCGTTTTTCGTAAATGAAAAATATAATCTAATACGTTTGCATTTTTCGTAAAAATTTGTGAAGATTTTTTACATGATTTGGCATTATTTTGTAGAAAACAATAAAATAAAGGTGTTTCTGTCCAAAAATTAGAAAATCGTTAAGAAATTATTGAAATAGATCCAACCTTCCCGCATTTATTTTTGGAAGTGATATCAATACATCATGTTAAAATAGTCAAAATGAATAGATTTTTTAAGAAAGTCTCTATACTATTTAATTATTATATAAATTAGCAATAAATTCTAATCAATTTTACAATATTTTAAAGGTACATTTAAGCTTATGTAGAAAATTCGGATTAAAACAGAAAAAAGCAACTTTCGGAAAAGTTGAAATTTTGAATATCCTTTTTCGTCAACGAAAAACTATAATCTATTACGTTCGAATTTTTAGTAAAAATTTGTGAAGATTTTTTAATTCATTTGGCATTATTTTGTACAAATCAATAAATAAAGGTGTTTCTGTCCAAAAATTAGAAAATCGTTAAGAAATTATTGAAATAGATCCAACCTTCTCCAGCTTTATTTTTGGACGGGATATCAATACTTCTTGTTAAAATAGTCAAAATGAATAGATTTTTTTAAGAAAGTTTCTGTACTAATGAATTATGGTATAAATTAAAAAGTAAATTCTAATAAATTTTACAATATTTTAAGGGTACATTTAAGCTTATGTAGAAAATTCGGTTTAAAACAAAGTGAAGCAACTTTTGGAAAAGTTGAAATTTTGAATATCGTTTTCATTAAATGAAGAAGTATAATCTATTACGTATGCTCTTTAGTAAAAATTTTTGAAGATTTTATACATCATTTGGCATTATTTTGTACAAAACAATAAAATAAAGGTGTTTCTGGCCGAAAATTAATTAATTGTTAAAAAATTATTGAAATAGATCAAATCTTTCCCGCATTTATTTTGTACGGGATATCAATACTTCATGTTAAAATTGTTAAAATGCATAGACTTTTTTAAGAAAATTTCTGTACTATTGAATTATGGTATAAATTAGATAGTAAATTCTAATCAATTTTACAATATTTTAAAGGTACATTTAAGCTTATGTAGAAAATTCGGATTAAACCAGAAAAAGCATCTTTCGGAAAAATTGAAATTTTTAATATCGTTTTTCGTAATGAAAAACTATAATCTATTATGTTCGCATTTTTCGTAAAAATTTGAAGATTTTTTACATGATTTGGCATTATTTTGTAGAAAACAATAAAGTAATGGTGTTTCTGTTAAAAAATTAGAAAATCGTTAAGAAATTATTGAAATAGATCCAACCTCCCCGCATTTATTTTTAGACGGGGCATCAATACATCATGTTAAAATTGTGAAAATGCTTAGATTTTTAAAAAAAAGTTTCTATACTGTTTAATTATTACAAAAATTAGTTAATAAATTCTAATCACTTTTACAATATTTTAAAGGTACATTTAAGCTTACGTAGAAAATTCGGAATAAAACTGGAAAAAGCAACTTTTGGAAAAGTTGAAATTTTGAATATCGTTTTTTGTAAATGAAAAACTATAATCTATTACGTTTGCATTTTTAGTAAAAATTTGTGAAGATTTTATACATCATTTGGCATTATTTTGTACTGAACAATAAAATAAAGGTGTTTCTGGCCAAAAATTAATTAATCGTTAAAAAATTATTGAAAAAGATCCAACCTTCCTCGCATTTATTTTTTTACGGGATATCAATACTTCATGTTCTAATAGTCAAAATGCATAGATTTTTTTAAGAAAGTTTCTATACTATTGAATCATGATATAAATTAGATAGTAAATTCTAATAAATTTTATAATATTTTAAAGGTACATTTAAGCTTATGTAGAAAATACGAATTAAAACAGAAAAAAGCAACTTTTGGAAAAGTTGAAATTTTGAATATCTCTTTCCTTAAATGAAGAAATATAATCTATTATGTACGGGATCTCAATACTTCATGTTAAAATTTTCAAAATGCATAGATTTTTTTAATGAAATTTCTATACTATTGAATTATGGTATAAATTAGATTGTAAATTCTAATCAATTTTACAATATTTTAAAGGTACATTTAAGCTTATGTAGAAAATTCGGATTAAAACAGAAAAAAGCATCTTTCGGAAAAGTTGAAATTTTGAATATCGTTTTTCGTAAATGAAAAACTATAATCTATTACGTTTGCATTTTTAGTAAAAATTTGTGAAGATTTTATACATGATTTGGCATTATTTTGTACTAAACAATAAAATAAAGGTGTTTCTGTCCAAAAATTAGAAAATCGTTAAGAAATTATTGAAATAGATCAAATCTTTCCCGCATTTATTTTGTACGGGATATCAATACTTCATGTTAAAATTGTTAAAATGCATAGACTTTTTTAAGAAAATTTCTGTACTATTGAATTATGGTATAAATTAGATAGTAAATTCTAATCAATTTTACAATATTTTAAAGGTACATTTAAGCTTATGTAGAAAATTCGGATTAAACCAGAAAAAGCATCTTTCGGAAAAATTGAAATTTTTAATATCGTTTTTCGTAAATGAAAAACTATAATCTATTATGTTTGCATTTATCGTAAAAATTTGTGAAGATTTTTTACATGATTTGGCATTATTTTGTAGAAAACAATAAAGTAATGGTGTTTCTGTTAAAAAATTAGAAAATCGTTAAGAAATTATTGAAATAGATCCAACCTCCCCGCATTTATTTTTGGACGGGACATCAATACATCATGTTAAAATAGTGAAAATGCATAGATTTTAAAAAAAAAGTTTCTATACTGTTTAATTATTACAAAAATTAGTTAATAAATTCTAATCACTTTTACAATATTTTAAAGGTACATTTAAGCTTACGTAGAAAATTCGGAATAAAACTGGAAAAAGCAACTTTTGGAAAAGTTGAAATTTGAATATCGTTTTTTGTAAATGAAAAACTATAATCTATTACGTTTGCATTTTTAGTAAAAATTTGTGAAGATTTTATACATCATTTGGCATTATTTTGTACTGAACAATAAAATAAAGGTGTTTCTGGCCAAAAATTAATTAATCGTTAAAAATTATTGAAAAAGATCCAACCTTCCTCGCATTTGGCATTATTTTGCACAAAACAATAAAATAATGGTGTTTCTGTCCAAAAATTAAAAAATCGTTGAGAAATTTTTGAAATAGATACAACCTTCTCCGACTTTATTTTTAGACTGGATATCAATACTTCTTGTTAAAATACTCAAAATGAATAGATTTTTTTAAGAAAGTTTCTGTACTATAGAATTATGATATACTGTAGATTAAATAATAAATTCTTATTACTTTTACAATATTTTAAAGGTACATTTAAGCTTATGTAGAAAATTCGGATTAAACCAGAAAAAAGCAACTTTTGGAAAAGTTGAAATTTTGAATATCGTTTTTCGTAAATGAAAAACTCTAATCTATTACGTTTGCATTTTTAGTAAAAATTTGTGAAGATTTTATGCATCATTTGGCATTATTTTGAACTAAACAATAAAATAATGGTGTTTCTGGCCGAAAATTAATTAATTGTTAAAAAATTGTTGAAATAGATCAAATCTTTCCCGCATTTATTTTGTACGGGATATCAATACTTCATGTTAAAATTGTCAAAATGCATAGACTTTTTTAAGAAAATTTCTATACTATTGAATTATGGTATAAATTAGATAGTAAATTCTAATCAATTTTACAATATTTTAAAGGTACATTTAAGCTTATGTAGAAAATTCGGATTAAATCAGAAAAAGCATCTTTCGGAAAAATTGAAATTTTGAATTTCGTTTTTCGTAAATGAAAAAATATAATCTAATACGTTTGCATTTTTCGTAAAAATTTGTGAAGATGTTTTACATGATTTGGCATTATTTTGTAGAAAACAATAAAATAAAGGTGTTTCTGTCCAAAAATTAGAAAATCGTTAAGAAATTATTGAAATAGATCCAACCTTCCCGCATTTATTTTTGGAAGTGATATCAATACATCATGTTAAAATAGTCAAAATGAATAGATTTTTTAAGAAAGTCTCTATACTATTTAATTATTATATAAATTAGCAATAAATTCTAATCAATTTTACAATATTTTAAAGGTACATTTAAGCTTATGTAGAAAATTCGGATTAAAACAGAAAAAAGCAACTTTCGGAAAAGTTGAAATTTTGAATATCCTTTTTCGTCAACGAAAACTATAATCTATTACGTTCGAATTTTTAGTAAAAATTTGTGAAGATTTTTTAATTCATTTGGCATTATTTTGTACAAATCAATAAAATAAAGGTGTTTCTGTCCAAAAATTAGAAAATCGTTAAGAAATTATTGAAATAGATCCAACCTTCTCCAGCTTTATTTTTGGACGGGATATCAATACTTCTTGTTAAAATAGTCAAAATGCATAGATTTTTTTAAGAAAGTTTCTATACTATTGAATTATGATATAAATTAGATAGTAAATTCTAATAAATTTTACAATATTTTAAAGGTACATTTAAGCTTATGTAGAAAATTCGGATTAAAACAGAAAAAAGCAACTTTCGGAAAAGTTGAAATTTCGAATATCGTTTTTCGTAAATGAAAAACTATAATCTATTACGTTTGCATTTTTAGTAAAAATTGTGAAGATTTTTTACATCATTTGGCATTATTTTGTACAAAACAATAAACTGAAGGTATTTCTGACCAAAAATTAATTAATTGTTAAAAAACTATTGAAATAGATAAAATCTTTCCCGCATTTATTTTGTACGGGATCTCAATACTTCATGTTAAAATTTTCAAAATGCATAGATTTTTTTAATGAAATTTCTATACTATTGAATTATGGTATAAATTAGATAGTAAATTCTAATCAATTTTACAATATTTTAAAGGTACATTTAACTTATGTAGAAAATTCGGATTAAAACAGAAAAAAGCATCTTTCGGAAAAGTTGAAATTTTGAATATCGTTTTTCGTAAATGAAAAACTATAATCTATTACGTTTGCATTTTTAGTAAAAATTTGTGAAGATTTTATACATGATTTGGCATTATTTTGTACTAAACAATAAAATAAAGGTGTTTCTGTCCAAAAATTAGAAAATCGTTAAGAAATTATTGAAATAGATCCAACCTTCTCCAGCTTTATTTTTTGACGGGATATCAATACTTCTTGTTAAAATTGTCAAAATGAATAGATTTTTTTAAGAAAGTTTCTGTACTAATGAATTACGGTATAAATTAAAAAGTAAATTCTAATAAATTTTACAATATTTTAAGGGTACATTTAAGCTTATGTAGAAAATTCGGTTTAAAACAAAGTGAAGCAACTTTTGGAAAAGTTGAAATTTTGAATATCGTTTTCATTAAATGAAGAAGTATAATCTATTACGTATGCTCTTTAGTAAAAATTTTTGAAGATTTTATACATCATTTGGCATTATTTTGTACAAAACAATAAAATAAAGGTGTTTCTGGCCGAAAATTAATTAATTGTTAAAAAATTATTGAAATAGATCAAATCTTTCCCGCATTTATTTTGTACGGGATATCAATACTTCATGTTAAAATTGTTAAAATGCATAGACTTTTTTAAGAAAATTTCTGTACTATTGAATTATGGTATAAATTAGATAGTAAATTCTAATCAATTTTACAATATTTTAAAGGTACATTTAAGCTTATGTAGAAAATTCGGATTAAACCAGAAAAAGCATCTTTCGGAAAAATTGAAATTTTTAATATCGTTTTTCGTAAATGAAAAACTATAATCTATTATGTTTGCATTTTTCGTAAAAATTTGTGAAGATTTTTTACATGATTTGGCATTATTTTGTAGAAAACAATAAAGTAATGGTGTTTCTCTGTTAAAAAATTAGAAATCGTTAAGAAATTATTGAAATAGATCCAACCTCCCGCATTTATTTTTAGACGGGACATCAATACATCATGTTAAAATAGTGAAAATGCATAGATTTTTAAAAAAAAGTTTCTATACTGTTTAATTATTACAAAAATTAGTTAATAAATTCTAATCACTTTTACAATATTTTAAAGGTACATTTAAGCTTACGTAGAAAATTCGGAATAAAACTGGAAAAAGCAACTTTTGGAAAAGTTGAAATTTTGAATATCGTTTTTTGTAAATGAAAAACTATAATCTATTACGTTTGCATTTTTAGTAAAAATTGTGAAGATTTTTTACATTATTTTGTACAAAACAATAAAATGAAGGTATTTCTGGCCAAAAATTAATTAATTGTTAAAAATCTATTGAAAAAGATCCAACCTTCCTCGCATTTTTTTTTTACGGGATATCAATACTTCATGTTCTAATAGTCAAAATGCATAGATTTTTTTAAGAAAGTTTCTATACTATTGAATCATGATATAAATTAGATAGTAAATTCTAATAAATTTTATAATATTTTAAAGGTACATTTAAGCTTATGTAGAAAATACGAATTAAAACAGAAAAAAGCAACTTTGGAAAAGTTGAAATTTTGAATATCTCTTTCCTTAAATGAAGAAATATAATCTATTATGTTTGCTTTTTAGAAATTTTTTTTGAAGATTTTATACATCATTTGGCATTATTTTGCACAAAACAATAAAATAATGGTGTTTCTGTCCAAAAATTAAAAAATCGTTGAGAAATTTTTGAAATAGATACAACCTTCTCCGACTTTATTTTTAGACTGGATATCAATACTTCTTGTTAAAATACTCAAAATGAATAGATTTTTTTAAGCAACTTTTGGAAAAGTTGAAATTTTGAATATCGTTTTTCGTAAATGAAAAACTCTAATCTATTACGTTTGCATTTTTAGTAAAAATTTGTGAAGATTTTATGCATCATTTGGCATTATTTTGAACTAAACAATAAAATAATGGTGTTTCTGGCCGAAAATTAATTAATTGTTAAAAAATTGTTGAAATAGATCAAATCTTTCCCGCATTTATTTTGTACGGGATATCAATACTTCATGTTAAAATTGTCAAAATGCATAGACTTTTTTAAGAAAATTTCTATACTATTGAATTATGGTATAAATTAGATAGTAAATTCTAATCAATTTTACAATATTTTAAAGGTACATTTAAGCTTATGTATGAATTCGGATTAAATCAAAAAGCATCTTTCGGAAAATTGAATTTTTAATATCGTTTTTCGTAATGAAAAAATATAATCTAATACGTTTGCATTTTCGAAAAATTTTGTGAAGATTTTTTACATGATTTGGCATTATTTTGTAGAAAACAATAAAATAAAGGTGTTTCTGTCCAAAATTAGAAATCGTTAAGAATTATTGAAATAGATCCAACCTTCCCGCATTTATTTTGGAAGTGATATCAACATCATGTTAAAATAGTCAAAATGAATAGATTTTTTAAGAAAGTCTCTATACTATTTAATTATTATATAATTAGCAATAAATTCTAATCAATTTTACAATATTTTAAAGGTACATTTAAGCTTATGTAGAAAATTCGGATTAAAAGAAAAAAGCAACTTTCGGAAAAGTTGAAATTTTGAATATCCTTTTTCGTCAACGAAAAACTATAATCTATTACGTTCGAATTTTTAAAAATTTGTGAAGATTTTTAATTCATTTGGCATTATTTTGTACAAATCAATAAAATAAAGGTGTTTCTGTCCAAAATTAGAAAATCGTTAAGAAATTATTGAAATAGATCCACCTTCTCCAGCTTTATTTTTGGACAGGATATCAATACTTCTTGTTAAAATAGTCAAAGCATAGATTTTTTTAAGAAAGTTTCTATACTATGAATTATGATATAAATTAGATAGTAAATTCTAATAAATTTTACAATATTTTAAAGGTACATTTAAGCTTATGTAGAAAATTCGGATTAAACAGAAAAAGCAACTTTCGGAAAAGTTGAAATTTTGAATATCGTTTTTTCGTAAATGAAAGCTATAATCTATTACGTTTGCATTTTAGTAAAATTGTGAAGATTTTTACATCATTTGGCATTATTTTGTACAAAACAATAAAACTGAAGGTATTTCTGACCAAAAATTAATTAATTGTTAAAAAACTTTGAATAGATAAATCTTTCCCGCATTTATTTTGACGGGATCTCAATACTTCATGTTAAAATTTTCAAAATGCATAGATTTTTTTAATGAAATTTCTATACTATTGAATTATGGTATAAATTAGATAGTAAATTCTAATCAATTTTACAATATTTTAAAGGTACATTTAACTTATGTAGAAAATTCGGATTAAACAGAAAAAGCATCTTTCGGAAAAGTTGAAATTTTGAATATCGTTTTTCGTAAATGAAAACTATAATCTATTACGTTTGCATTTTTAGTAAAATTTGTGAAGATTTTTACATGATTTGGCATTATTTTGTACTAAAAATAAAATAAAGGTGTTTTCTGTCCAAAATTAGAAAATCGTTAAGAAATTATTGAAATAGATCCAACCTTTCCAGCTTTTATTTTTGACGGATATCAATACTTCTTGTTAAAATTGTCAAAATGAATAGATTTTTAAGAAAGTTTCTGTACTAATGAAATTACGGTATAAATTAAAAGTAAATTCTAATAATTTTACAATATTTTAAAGGGTACATTTAAGCTTATGTAGAAAATTCGGTTAAAACAAAAAGCAACTTTTGGGAAAAGTTGAAATTTTGAATATCGTTTTCATTAAATGAAAAGTATAATCTATTACGATGCTCTTTAGTAAAAATTTTGAAGATTTTATACATCATTTGGCATTATTTTGTACAAAACATAAAATAGGTGTTTCTGGCCGAAATTAATTAATCGTTAAAATTATTGAAATAGATCAATCTTTCCCGCATTTATTTTGTACGGTATCAATACTTCAATGTTAAAATTGTAAAATGCATGACTTTTTTAAGAAAATTTCTGTACTATTGATTTGATAAATTAGATAGTAAATTCTAATCAATTTTACAATATTTTAAAGGTACATTTAAGCTTATGTAGAAAATTCGGATTAAACCAGAAAAAGCAACTTTCGGAAAATTGAAATTTTTAATATCGTTTTTTCGTAATGAAAAACTATAATCTATTATGTTTGCATTTTTCGTAAAAATTTGTGAAGATTTTTTACATTTGCATTATTTTGTAGAAACAATAAAGTAATGGTTTTTCTGTTAAAAATTAGAAATCGTTAAGAAATTATTGAATAGATCCAACCTCCCCGCATTTATTTTTAGACGGGCATCAATACATCATGTTAAAATAGTCAAATGCTAGATTTTTTAAAAAAAGTTTCTATACTGTTGAATTATTCAAAAATAGTTAATATTCTAATCACTTTTACTATTTTAAAGGTACATTTAAGCTTATAGAAAATTCGGATAAAACTGAAAAAGCAACTTTTGGAAAAGTTGAATTTTGAATATCGTTTTTTTGTAAATGAAAAACTATAATCTATTACGTTTGCATTTTTAGTAAAATTTGTGAAGATTTTATACATCATTTGGCATTATTTTGTACGAACAATAAAATAAAGTGTTTCTGCCAAAAATTAATTAATCGTTAAAAATTATTGAAAAGATCCAACCTTCCTCGCATTTATTTTTTTTACGGATCAATACTTCATGTTAATAGTCAAAATGCATAGATTTTTTTAAGAAAGTTTCTATACTATTGAATTATGTATAAATTAGATAGTAATTCTAATCAATTTTATAATATTTTAAAGGTACATTTAAGCTTATGTAGAAAATACGAATAAAAGAAAAAAGCACTTTTGGAAAGTTGAAATTTTGAATATCTTTTTCCTTAAATGAAAAACTAATCTATTATGTTTGCTTTTTAGAAATTTTTTTTGAAGATTTTATACATCATTTGGCATTATTTTGCACAACATAAAATAATGGTGTTTCTGTCCAAAAATTAAAAATCGTTGAGAATTTTTGAAATAGATACAACCTTCTCCGACTTTATTTTTAGACTGGATATCAATACTTCTTGTTAAAATACTCAAAATGAATAGATTTTTTTAAGAAAGTTTCTGTACTATAGAATTATGTATACTGTAGATTAAATAATAAATTCTTATTACTTTACAATATTTTAAGGTACTTTAAGCTTATGTAGAAATTCGGATTAAACAGAAAAAAGCAACTTTTGGAAAAGTTGAAATTTTGAATATCGTTTTTCGTAAATGAAAAACTCTAATTATTCGTTTTGCATTTTTAGTAAAAATTGTGAAGATTTTATGCATCATTTGGCATTATTTTTGAACAAACAATAAAATAATGGTGTTTTCTGGCGAAAATTAATTAATTGTTAAAAAATTATTTGAAATAGATCAAATCTTTCCCGCATTTATTTTGTACGGGATATCAATACTTCATGTTAAAATTGTCAAAATGCATAGACTTTTTTAAGAAATTTCTATACTTTGAATTGGTATAAATTTAGATAGTAAATTCTAATCAATTTTACATATTTTAAAGGTACATTTAGCTTATGTAGAAAATTCGGATTAAATCAGAAAAAGCATCTTTCGGAAAAATTGAAATTTTAATATCGTTTTTTCGTAAATGAAAAAATATAATCTAATACGTTTGCATTTTTCGTAAAATTTGTGAAGATTTTTTACATGATTTGGCATTATTTTGTAGAAAACAATAAAATAAAGGTGTTTCTGTCCAAAAATTAGAAATCGTTAAGAAATTATTGAAATAGATCCAACCTTCCCGCATTTATTTTTTGGAAGTGATATCAATACATCATGTTAAAATAGTCAAAATGAATAGATTTTTTAAGAAAGTTCTATACTATTTAATTATTATATAAATTAGCAATAAATTCTAATCAATTTTACAATATTTTAAAGGTACATTTAAGCTTATGTAGAAAATTCGGATTAAAACAGAAAAAAGCAACTTTCGGAAAAGTTGAAATTTTGAATATCGTTTTCGTAACGAAAAACTATAATCTATTACGTTCGAATTTTTAGTAAAAATTTGTGAAGATTTTTATTCATTTGGCATTATTTTGTACAAATCAATAAAATAAAGGTGTTTCTGTCCAAAAATTAGAAAATCGTTAAGAATTATTGAAATAGATCCAACCTTTCCAGCTTTATTTTTGGACGGGATATCAATACTTCTGTTAAAATAGTCAAAATGCATAGATTTTTTAAGAAAGTTTCTATACTATTGAATTATGATATAAATTAGATAGTAAATTCTAATAATTTTACAATATTTTAAAGGTACATTTAAGCTTATGTAGAAAATTCGGATTAAAACAGAAAAAAGCAACTTTCGGAAAAGTTGAAATTTCGAATATCGTTTTTTCGTAAATGAAAACTATAATCTATTACGTTTGCATTTTTAGTAAAAATTGTGAAGATTTTTTACATGATTTGGCATTATTTTGTACAAAACAATAAAATGAAAGGTATTTCTGACCAAAAATTAAAATCGTTAAAAATATTGAAATAGATAAATCTTTCCCGCATTTATTTTGTACGGGATCTCAATCTTCATGTTAAAATTTTCAAAATGCATAGATTTTTTTAAGAAATTTCTATACTATTGAATTATGTATAAATTAGATAGTAAATTCTAATCAATTTTACAATATTTTAAAGGTACATTTAAGCTTATGTAGAAAATTCGGATTAAAACAGAAAAAAACATCTTTCGGAAAAGTTGAAATTTTGAATATCGTTTTTCGTAAATGAAAACTATAATCTATTACGTTTGCATTTTTAGTAAAAATTTGTGAAGATTTTATTACATGATTTGGCATTATTTTGTACTAACAATAAAATAAAGGTGTTTCTGTCCAAAAATTAGAAATCGTTAGAAATTATTGAAATAGATCCAACCTCTCCAGCTTTATTTTTGTGGGATATCAATACTTCTTGTTAAAATTGTCAAAATGATAGATTTTTTTAAGAAATTCTGTACTAATGAATTACGGTATAAATTAAAAAGTAAATTCTAATCAAATTTTACAATATTTTAAGGGTACATTTAAGCTTATGTAGAAAATTCGGTTAAACAAAGTGAAGCAACTTTTGGAAAAGTTGAAATTTTGAATATCGTTTTCATTAAATGAAGAAGTATAATCTATTACGTTGCTCTTTAGTAAAAATTTTGAAGATTTTATACATCATTTGGCATTATTTTGTACAAAACAATAAAATAAAGGTGTTTCTGCCGAAATTAATTAATTGTTAAAATAAAAAATTATTGAAATAGATCAAATCTTTCCCGCATTTATTTTGTACGGGATATCAATACTTCATGTTAAAATTGTTAAATGCATAGACTTTTTTAAGAAAATTTGTACTATTGAATTATGGTATAAATTAGATAGTAAATTCTAATCAATTTTACAATATTTTAAAGGTACATTTAAGCTTATGTAGAAAATTCGGATTAAACCAGAAAAAGCATCTTTCGGAAAAATTGAAATTTTTAATATCGTTTTTCGTAAATGAAAAACTATAATCTATTTTTTGCATTTTTCGTAAAAATTTGTGAAGATTTTTTTACATGATTTGCATTATTTTGTAGAAACAATAAAGTAATGGTGTTTTGTAAAAATTAGAAAATCGTTAAGAAATTATTGAAATAGATCCAACCTCCCCGCATTTATTTTTAGACGGGACATCAATACATCATGTTAAAATAGTGAAAATGCATAGATTTTTAAAAAAAAGTTTCTATACTGTTTAATTATTACAAAAATTAGTTAATAAATTCTAATCACTTTTACAATATTTTAAAGGTACATTTAAGCTTACGTAGAAAATTCGGAATAAAACTGGAAAAAGCAACTTTTGGAAAAGTTGAAATTTGAATATCGTTTTTTGTAAATGAAAACTATAATCTATTACGTTTGCATTTTTAGTAAAAATTTGTGAAGATTTTATACATCATTTGGCATTATTTTGTACTGAACAATAAAATAAAGGTGTTTCTGGCCAAAAATTAATTAATCGTTAAAAAATTATTGAAAAAGATCCAACCTTCCTCGCATTTATTTTTTTACGGGATATCAATACTTCATGTTCTAATAGTCAAAATGCATAGATTTTTTTAAGAAAGTTTCTATACTATTGAATCATGATATAAATTAGATAGTAAATTCTAATAAATTTTATAATATTTTAAAGGTACATTTAAGCTTATGTAGAAAATACGAATTAAAACAGAAAAAGCAACTTTTGGAAAAGTTGAAATTTTGAATATCTCTTTCCTTAAATGAAGAAATATAATCTATTATGTTTGCTTTTTAGAAATTTTTTTTGAAGATTTTATACATCATTTGGCATTATTTTGCACAAAACAATAAAATAATTGTGTTTCTGTCCAAAAATTAAAAATCGTTGAGAAATTTTTGAAATAGATACAACCTTCTCCGACTTTATTTTTAGACTGGATATCAATACTTCTTGTTAAATACTCAAAATGAATAGATTTTTTTAAGAAAGTTCTGTACTATAGAATTATGATATACTGTAGATTAAATAATAAATTCTTATTACTTTTACAATATTTTAAAGGTACATTTAAGCTTATGTAGAAAATTCGGATTAAACCAGAAAAAAGCAACTTTTGGAAAAGTTGAAATTTTGAATATCGTTTTTCGTAAATGAAAAACTCTAATCTATTACGTTTGCATTTTTAGTAAAAATTTGTGAAGATTTTATGCATCATTTGGCATTATTTTGAACTAAACAATAAAATAATGGTGTTTCTGGCCGAAAATTAATTAATTGTTAAAAAATTGTTGAAATAGATCAAATCTTTCCCGCATTTATTTTGTACGGGATATCAATACTTCATGTTAAAATTGTCAAAATGCATAGACTTTTTTAAGAAAATTTCTATACTATTGAATTATGGTATAAATTAGATAGTAAATTCTAATCCATTTTACAATATTTTAAAGGTACATTTAAGCTTATGTAGAAAATTCGGATTAAACCAGAAAAAGCATCTTTCGGAAAAATTGAAATTTTGAATTTCGTTTTTCGTAAATGAAAAAATATAATCTAATACGTTTGCATTTTTCGTAAAAATTTGTGAAGATGTTTTACA
Organism: Bathynomus jamesi; assembly: GCA_023014485.1. NCBI lineage: Eukaryota > Metazoa > Arthropoda > Malacostraca > Isopoda > Cirolanidae > Bathynomus > Bathynomus jamesi. Next base: position 29,796 of record JAJOZX010000461.1, on the reverse strand, counting down.
TGATTTGGCATTATTTTGTAGAAAACAATAAAATAAAGGTGTTTCTGTCCAAAAATTAGAAAATCGTTAAGAAATTATTGAAATAGATCCAACCTTCCCGCATTTATTTTTGGACATGATATCAATCCATCATGTTAAAATAGTCAAAATGAGTAGATTTTTTAAGAAAGTCTCTATACTATTTAATTATTTTATAAATTAGCAATAAATTCTAATCAATTTTACAATATTTTAAAGGTACATTTAAGCTTATGTAGAAAATTCGGATTAAAACAGAAAAAAGCAACTTTCGGAAAAGTTGAAATTTTGAATATCGTTTTTTCGTAAATGAAAAACTATAATCTATTACGTTTGCATTTTTAGTAAAAATTTGTGAAGATTTTATATCATTTGGCATTATTTTGTACTGAACAATAAAATAAAGATGTTATGGTCCAAAAATTAGAAAATCGTTAAGAAATTATTGAAATAGATCCAACCTTCTCCAGATTTATTTTGGACGGGATATCAATACTTCTTGTTAAAATAGTCAAAATGAATAGATTTTTTTAAGAAAGTTTCTATACTATTGAATTATGATATAAATTAGATAGTAAATTCTAATAAATTTTACAATATTTTAAAGGTACATTTAAGCTTATGTAGAAAATTCGGATTAAAACAGAAAAAAGCAACTTTCGGAAAAGTTGAAATTTCGAATATCGTTTTTCGTAAATGAAAAGCTATAATCTATTACGTTTGCATTTTTAGTAAAAATTGTGAAGATTTTTTACATCATTTGGCATTATTTTGTACAAAACAATAAAATGAAGGTATTTCTGGCCAAAAATTAATTAATTGTTAAAAAACTATTGAAATAGATAAAATCTTTCCCGCATTTATTTTGTACGGGATCTCAATACTTCATGTTAAAATTTTCAAAATGCATAGATTTTTAATGAAATTTATACTCTTTAATTATTATATAAATTAGCAATAAATTCTAATCAATTTTACAATATTTTAAAGGTACATTTAAGCTTATGTAGAAAATTCGGATTAAAACAGAAAAAAGCAACTTTCGGAAATGTTGAAATTTTGAATATCGTTTTTCGTAAATGAAAAACTATAATCTATTACGTTTGCATTTTTAGTAAAAATTTTTAAAGATTTTATACATCATTTGGCATTATTTTGTACTGAACAATAAAATAAAGATGTTTCTGTCCAAAAATTAGAAAATCGTTAAGAAATTATTGAAATAGATCCAACCTTCTCCAGATTTATTTTTCGACGGGATATCAATACTTCTTGTTAAAATAGTCAAAATGAATAGATTTTTTTAAGAAAGTTTCTGTACTAATGAATTACGGTATAAATTAAAAAGTAAATTCTAATAAATTTTACAATATTTTAAGGGTACATTTAAGCTTATGTAGAAAATTCGGTTTAAAACGAAGTGAAGCAACTTTTGGAAAAGTTGAAATTTTGAATATCGTTTTCATTAAATGAAGAAGTATAATCTATTACGTATGCTCTTTAGTAAAAATTTTTGAAGATTTTATACATCATTTGGCATTATTTTGTACAAAACAATAAAATAAAGGTGTTTCTGGCCGAAAATTTTAATTGTTAAAAAATTATTGAAATAGATCAAATCTTTCCCGCATTTATTTTGTACGGGATATCAATACTTCATGTTAAAATTGTTAAAATGCATAGACTTTTTTAAGAAAATTTCTATACTATTGAATTATGGTATAAATTAGATAGTAAATTCTAATCAATTTTACAATATTTTAAAGGTACATTTAAGCTTATGTAGAAAATTCGGATTAAACCAGAAAAAGCATCTTTCGGAAAAATTGAAATTTTGAATTTCGTTTTTCGTAAATGAAGAACTATAATCTATTACGTTTGCATTTTTCGTAAAAATTTGTGAAGATTTTTTACATGATTTGGCATTATTTTGTAGAAAACAATAAAGTAATGGTGTTTCTGTTAAAAAATTAGAAAATCGTTAAGAAATTATTGAAATAGATCCAACCTCCCGCATTTATTTTTGACGGGACATCAATACATCATGTTAAAATAGTGAAAATGCATAGATTTTTAAAAAAAGTTTCTATACTGTTTAATTATTACAAAAATTAGTTAATAAATTCTAATCACTTTTACAATATTTTAAAGGTACATTTAAGCTTACGTAGAAAATTCGGAATAAAACTGGAAAAAGCAACTTTTGGAAAAGTTGAAATTTTGAATATCGTTTTTTAAATGAAAAACTATAATCTATTACGTTTGCATTTTTAGTAAAAATTTGTGAAGATTTTATACATCATTTGGCATTATTTTGTACTGAACAATAAAATAAAGGTGTTTCTGGCCAAAAATTAATTAATCGTTAAAAAATTATTGAAAAAGATCCAACCTTCCTCGCATTTATTTTTTTACGGGATATCAATACTTCATGTTCTAATAGTCAAAATGCATAGATTTTTTAAGAAAGTTTCTATACTATTGAATCATGATATAAATTAGATAGTAAATTCTAATAAATTTTATAATATTTTAAAGGTACATTTAAGCTTATGTAGAAAATACGAATTAAAACAGAAAAAAGCAACTTTTGGAAAAGTTGAAATTTTGAATATCTCTTTCCTTAAATGAAGAAATATAATCTATTACGTTTGCTTTTTAGAAATAATTTTGAAGATTTTATACATTATTTGGCATTATTTTGCACAAAACAATAAAATAATGGTGTTTCTGTCCAAAAATTAGAAAATCGTTGAGAAATTTTTGAAATAGATCCAACCTTCTCCGACTTTATTTTTAGACTGGATATCAATACTTCTTGTTAAAATACTCAAAATGAATAGATTTTTTTAAGAAAGTTTCTGTACTATAGAATTATGATATACTGTAGATTAAATAATAAATTCTTATTACTTTTACAATATTTTAAAGGTACATTTAAGCTTATGTAGAAAATTCGGATTAAACCAGAAAAAAGCAACTTTTGGAAAAGTTGAAATTTTGAATATCGTTTTTCGTAAATGAAAAACTCTAATCTATTACGTTTGCATTTTTAGTAAAAATTTGTGAAGATTTTATGCATCATTTGGCATTGTTTTGTACTAAACAATAAAATAATGGTGTTTCTGGCCGAAAATTAATTAATTGTTAAAAAATTGTTGAAATAGATCAAATCTTTCCCGCATTTATTTTGTAAGGGATATCAATACTTCATGTTAAAATTGTCAAAATGCATAGACTTTTTTAAGAAAATTTCTATACTATTGAATTATGGTATAAATTAGATAGTAAATTCTAATCCATTTTACAATATTTTAAAGGTACATTTAAGCTTATGTAGAAAATTCGGATTAAACCAGAAAAAGCATCTTTCGGAAAAATTGAAATTTTGAATTTCGTTTTTCGTAAATGAAAAAATATAATCTAATACGTTTGCATTTTTCGTAAAAATTTGTGAAGATGTTTTACATGATTTGGCATTATTTTGTAGAAAACAATAAAATAAAGGTGTTTCTGTCCAAAAATTAGAAAATCGTTAAGAAATTATTGAAATAGATCCAACCTTCCCGCATTTATTTTGGAAGTGATATCAATACATCATGTTAAAATAGTCAAAATGAATAGATTTTTTAAGAAAGTCTCTATACTATTTAATTATTATATAAATTAGCAATAAATTCTAATCAATTTTACAATATTTTAAAGGTACATTTAAGCTTATGTAGAAAATTCGGATTAAAACAGAAAAAAGCAACTTTCGGAAAAGTTGAAATTTTGAATATCCTTTTTCGTCAACGAAAAACTATAATCTATTACGTTCGAATTTTTAGTAAAAATTTGTGAAGATTTTTTAATTCATTTGGCATTATTTTGTACAAATCAATAAAATAAAGGTGTTTCTGTCCAAAAATTAGAAAATCGTTAAGAAATTATTGAAATAGATCCAACCTTCTCCAGCTTTATTTTTGGACGGGATATCAATACTTCTTGTTAAAATAGTCAAAATGCATAGATTTTTTTAAGAAAGTTTCTATACTATTGAATTATGATATAAATTAGATAGTAAATTCTAATAAATTTTACAATATTTTAAAGGTACATTTAAGCTTATGTAGAAAATTCGGATTAAAACAGAAAAAAGCAACTTTCGGAAAAGTTGAAATTTCGAATATCGTTTTTCGTAAATGAAAAACTATAATCTATTACGTTTGCATTTTTAGTAAAAATTGTGAAGATTTTTTACATCATTTGGCATTATTTTGTACAAAACAATAAAATGAAGGTATTTCTGACCAAAAATTAATTAATTGTTAAAAAACTATTGAAATAGATAAAATCTTTCCCGCATTTATTTTGTACGGGATCTCAATACTTCATGTTAAAATTTTCAAAATGCATAGATTTTTTTAATGAAATTTCTATACTATTGAATTATGGTATAAATTAGATAGTAAATTCTAATCAATTTTACAATATTTTAAAGGTACATTTAAGCTTATGTAGAAAATTCGGATTAAAACAGAAAAAAGCATCTTTCGGAAAAGTTGAAATTTTGAATATCGTTTTTCGTAAATGAAAAACTATAATCTATTACGTTTGCATTTTTAGTAAAAATTTGTGAAGATTTTATACATGATTTGGCATTATTTTGTACTAAACAATAAAATAAAGGTGTTTCTGTCCAAAAATTAGAAATCGTTAAGAAATTATTGAAATAGATCCAACCTTCTCCAGCTTTATTTTTGGACGGGATATCAATACTTCTTGTTAAAATAGTCAAAATGAATAGATTTTTTTAAGAAAGTTTCTGTACTAATGAATTACGGTATAAATTAAAAAGTAAATTCTAATAAATTTTACAATATTTTAAGGGTACATTTAAGCTTATGTAGAAAATTCGGTTTAAAACAAAGTGAAGCAACTTTTGGAAAAGTTGAAATTTTGAATATCGTTTTCATTAAATGAAGAAGTATAATCTATTACGTATGCTCTTTAGTAAAAATTTTTGAAGATTTTATACATCATTTGGCATTATTTTGTACAAAACAATAAAATAAAGGTGTTTCTGGCCGAAAATTAATTAATTGTTAAAAAATTATTGAAATAGATCAAATCTTTCCCGCATTTATTTTGTACGGGATATCAATACTTCATGTTAAAATTGTTAAAATGCATAGACTTTTTTAAGAAAATTTCTGTACTATTGAATTATGGTATAAATTAGATAGTAAATTCTAATCAATTTTACAATATTTTAAAGGTACATTTAAGCTTATGTAGAAAATTCGGATTAAACCAGAAAAAGCATCTTTCGGAAAAATTGAAATTTTTAATATCGTTTTTCGTAAATGAAAAACTATAATCTATTATGTTTGCATTTTTCGTAAAAATTTGTGAAGATTTTTTACATGATTTGGCATTATTTTGTAGAAAACAATAAAGTAATGGTGTTTCTGTTAAAAAATTAGAAAATCGTTAAGAAATTATTGAAATAGATCCAACCTCCCCGCATTTATTTTTAGACGGGACATCAATACATCATGTTAAAATAGTGAAAATGCATAGATTTTTAAAAAAAAGTTTCTATACTGTTTAATTATTACAAAAATTAGTTAATAAATTCTAATCACTTTTACAATATTTTAAAGGTACATTTAAGCTTACGTAGAAAATTCGGAATAAAACTGGAAAAAGCAACTTTTGGAAAAGTTGAAATTTTCAATATCGTTTTTTGTAAATGAAAAACTATAATCTATTACGTTTGCATTTTTAGTAAAAATTTGTGAAGATTTTATACATCATTTGGCATTATTTTGTACTGAACAATAAAATAGGTGTTTCTGGCCAAAAATTAATTAATCGTTAAAAAATTATTGAAAAAGATCCAACCTTCCTCGCATTTATTTTTTTACGGGATATCAATACTTCATGTTCTAATAGTCAAAATGCATAGATTTTTTTAAGAAAGTTTCTATACTATTGAATCATGATATAAATTAGATAGTAAATTCTAATAAATTTTATAATATTTTAAAGGTACATTTAAGCTTATGTAGAAAATACGAATTAAAACAGAAAAAAGCAACTTTTGGAAAAGTTGAAATTTTGAATATCTCTTTCCTTAAATGAAGAAATATAATCTATTATGTACGGGATCTCAATACTTCATGTTAAAATTTTCAAATGCATAGATTTTTTTAATGAAATTTCTATACTATTGAATTATGGTATAAATTAGATAGTAAATTCTAATCAATTTTACAATATTTTAAAGGTACATTTAAGCTTATGTAGAAAATTCGGATTAAAACAGAAAAAAGCATCTTTCGGAAAAGTTGAAATTTTGAATATCGTTTTTCGTAAATGAAAAACTATAATCTATTACGTTTGCATTTTTAGTAAAAATTTGTGAAGATTTTATACATGATTTGGCATTATTTTGTACTAAACAATAAAATAAAGGTGTTTCTGTCCAAAAATTAGAAAATCGTTAAGAAATTATTGAAATAGATCAAATCTTTCCCGCATTTATTTTGTACGGGATATCAATACTTCATGTTAAAATTGTTAAAATGCATAGACTTTTTTAAGAAAATTTCTGTACTATTGAATTATGGTATAAATTAGATAGTAAATTCTAATCAATTTTACAATATTTTAAAGGTACATTTAAGCTTATGTAGAAAATTCGGATTAAACCAGAAAAAGCATCTTTCGGAAAAATTGAAATTTTTAATATCGTTTTTCGTAAATGAAAAACTATAATCTATTATGTTTGCATTTATCGTAAAAATTTGTGAAGATTTTTTACATGATTTGGCATTATTTTGTAGAAAACAATAAAGTAATGGTGTTTCTGTTAAAAAATTAGAAAATCGTTAAGAAATTATTGAAATAGATCCAACCTCCCCGCATTTATTTTTGGACGGGACATCAATACATCATGTTAAAATAGTGAAAATGCATAGATTTTTAAAAAAAAGTTTCTATACTGTTTAATTATTACAAAAATTAGTTAATAAATTCTAATCACTTTTACAATATTTTAAAGGTACATTTAAGCTTACGTAGAAAATTCGGAATAAAACTGGAAAAAGCAACTTTTGGAAAAGTTGAAATTTTGAATATCGTTTTTTGTAAATGAAAAACTATAATCTATTACGTTTGCATTTTTAGTAAAAATTTGTGAAGATTTTATACATCATTTGGCATTATTTTGTACTGAACAATAAAATAAAGGTGTTTCTGGCCAAAAATTAATTAATCGTTAAAAAATTATTGAAAAAGATCCAACCTTCCTCGCATTTGGCATTATTTTGCACAAAACAATAAAATAATGGTGTTTCTGTCCAAAAATTAAAAAATCGTTGAGAAATTTTTGAAATAGATACAACCTTCTCCGACTTTATTTTTAGACTGGATATCAATACTTCTTGTTAAAATACTCAAAATGAATAGATTTTTTTAAGAAAGTTTCTGTACTATAGAATTATGATATACTGTAGATTAAATAATAAATTCTTATTACTTTTACAATATTTTAAAGGTACATTTAAGCTTATGTAGAAAATTCGGATTAACCAGAAAAAACAACTTTTGGAAAAGTTGAAATTTTGAATATCGTTTTTCGTAAATGAAAAACTCTAATCTATTACGTTTGCATTTTTAGTAAAAATTTGTGAAGATTTTATGCATCATTTGGCATTATTTTGAACTAAACAATAAAATAATGGTGTTTCTGGCCGAAAATTAATTAATTGTTAAAAAATTGTTGAAATAGATCAAATCTTTCCCGCATTTATTTTGTACGGGATATCAATACTTCATGTTAAAATTGTCAAAATGCATAGACTTTTTTAAGAAAATTTCTATACTATTGAATTATGGTATAAATTAGATAGTAAATTCTAATCAATTTTACAATATTTTAAAGGTACATTTAAGCTTATGTAGAAAATTCGGATTAAATCAGAAAAAGCATCTTTCGGAAAAATTGAAATTTTAAATATCGTTTTTCGTAAATGAAAAAATATAATCTAATACGTTTGCATTTTTCGTAAAAATTTGTGAAGATTTTTTACATGATTTGGCATTATTTTGTAGAAAACAATAAAATAAAGGTGTTTCTGTCCAAAAATTAGAAAATCGTTAAGAAATTATTGAAATAGATCCAACCTTCCCGCATTTATTTTTGGAAGTGATATCAATACATCATGTTAAAATAGTCAAAATGAATAGATTTTTTAAGAAAGTCTCTATACTATTTAATTATTATATAAATTAGCAATAAATTCTAATCAATTTTACAATATTTTAAAGGTACATTTAAGCTTATGTAGAAAATTCGGATTAAAACAGAAAAAAGCAACTTTCGGAAAAGTTGAAATTTTGAATATCCTTTTTCGTCAACGAAAACTATAATCTATTACGTTCGAATTTTTAGTAAAAATTTGTGAAGATTTTTTAATTCATTTGGCATTATTTTGTACAAATCAATAAAATAAAGGTGTTTCTGTCCAAAAATTAGAAAATCGTTAAGAAATTATTGAAATAGATCCAACCTTCTCCAGCTTTATTTTTGGACGGGATATCAATACTTCTTGTTAAAATAGTCAAAATGCATAGATTTTTTTAAGAAAGTTTCTATACTATTGAATTATATATAAATTAGATAGTAAATTCTAATAAATTTTACAATATTTTAAAGGTACATTTAAGCTTATGTAGAAAATTCGGATTAAAACAGAAAAAGCAACTTTCGGAAAAGTTGAAATTTTGAATATCGTTTTTCGTAAATGAAAAACTATAATCTATTACGTTTGCATTTTTAGTAAAAATTTGAAGATTTTTTACATCATTTGGCATTATTTTGTACAAAACAATAAAATGAAGGTTTTCTGCCAAAAATTAATTAATTGTTAAAAAATTATTGAAATAGATAAATCTTTCCCGCATTTATTTTGTACGGGATATCAATACTTCATGTTAAAATTTTCAAAATGCATAGATTTTTTAAGAAATTTCTATACTATTGAATTATGGTATAAATTAGATAGTAAATTCTAATCAATTTTACAATATTTTAAAGGTACATTTAACTTATGTAGAAAATTCGGATTAAAACAGAAAAAAGCAACTTTCGGAAAAGTTGAAATTTTGAATATCGTTTTTCGTAAATGAAAAACTATAATCTATTACGTTGCATTTTTAGTAAAAATTTGTGAAGATTTTATACATGATTTGGCATTATTTTGTACAAACAATAAAATAAAGGTGTTTCTGTCCAAAAATTAGAAAATCGTTAAGAAATTATTGAAATAGATCCAACTTCTCCAGCTTTATTTTGACGGGATCAATACTTGTTAAAATAGTCAAAATGCATAGATTTTTTAAGAAAGTTTCTGTACTATAATTACGGTACAAATTAAAAAGTAAATTCTAATAAATTTTACAATATTTTAAGGTACATTTAAGCTTATGTAGAAAATTCGGTAAAACTGAAAGCAACTTTTGGAAAAGTTGAAATTTTGAATATCGTTTTTTAAATGAAGAAACTATAATCTATTACGTATGCTCTTTTAGTAAAAATTTTGAAGATTTTATACATCATTTGGCATTATTTTGTACAAAACAATAAAATAAAGGTGTTTCTGGCCAAAATTAATTAATCGTTAAAAAATTATTGAAATAGATCCAACCTTTCCGCATTTATTTTTACGGGATATCAATACTTCATGTTAAAATTGTTAAAATGCATAGATTTTTTAAGAAAGTTTCTGTACTATTGAATTATGGTATAAATTAGATAGTAAATTCTAATCAATTTTACAATATTTTAAAGGTACATTTAAGCTTATGTAGAAAATTCGGATTAAACCAGAAAAAGCAACTTTGGAAAATTGAAATTTTAATATCGTTTTTCGTAAATGAAAAACTATAATCTATTATGTTTGCATTTTCGTAAAAATTTGTGAAGATTTTTACATCATTTGGCATTATTTTGTAGAAAACAATATAATGGTGTTTCTGTTAAAAAATTAAAAATCGTTAAGAAATTATTGAAATAGATCCAACCTCCCGCATTTATTTTTAGGGACGGGATCAATACTCATGTTAAAATAGTCAAATGCATAGATTTTTAAAAAAGTTTCTATACTATGAATTATTACAAATTAGTTAATAAATTCTAATCACTTTTACAATATTTTAAAGGTACATTTAAGCTTACGTAGAAAATTCGGAATTAAAACTGGAAAAAAGCAACTTTTGGAAAAGTTGAAATTTTGAATATCGTTTTTTGTAAATGAAAAACTATAATCTATTACGTTTGCATTTTTAGTAAAATTTGTGAAGATTTTATACATCATTTGGCATTATTTTGTACTGAACAATAAAATAAAGGTGTTTCTGGCCAAAAATTAATTAATCGTTAAAAAATTATTGAAAAGATCCAACCTTCCTCGCATTTATTTTTTACGGGATATCAATACTTCATGTTAATAGTCAAAATGCATAGATTTTTTTAAGAAAGTTTCTATACTATTGAATCATGATATAATTAGATAGTAAATTCTAATAATTTTATAATATTTTAAAGGTACATTTAAGCTTATGTAGAAAATTCGGATTAAAACAGAAAAAAGCAACTTTTGGAAAAGTTGAAATTTTGAATATCTCTTTCCAAATGAAAACTATAATCTATTACGTTCGAATTTTTAGTAAAAATTGTGAAGATTTTATACTCATTTGGCATTATTTTGCACAAACAATAAAATAATGGTTTTCTGTCCAAAATTAAAAATCGTTGAAATTTTTGAAATAGATCAACCTTCTCCGACTTTATTTTTAGACTGGATATCAATACTTCTTGTTAAAATAGTCAAAATGCATAGATTTTTTAAGAAAGTTTCTATACTATTGAATTATGATATAAATTAGATAGTACATTCTAATAAATTTTACAATATTTTTAAAGGTACATTTAAGCTTATGTAGAAAATTCGGATTAAAACAGAAAAAGCAACTTTCGAAAGTTGAAATTTCGAATATCGTTTTTCGTAAAATGAAAAACTATAATCTATTACGTTTGCATTTTTAGTAAAAATTGTGAAGATTTTTTACATCATTTGGCATTATTTTGTACAAAACATAAAATGAAGGTGTTTCTGACCAAAAATTAATTAATCGTTAAAAAAACTATTGAATTAGATAAAATCTTTCCCGCATTTATTTTGTACGGGATCTCAATACGTCATGTTAAAATTTCAAAATGCATAGATTTTTTTAATGAAATTTCTATACTATTGAATTATGGTATAAATTAGATAGTAAATTCTAATCAATTTTACAATATTTTAAAGGTACATTTAAGCTTATGTAGAAAATTCGGATTAAAACAGAAAAAGCAACTTTCGGAAAAGTTGAAATTTGAATATCTTTTTCGTAAATGAAAAACTAATCTATTACGTTTGCATTTTTAGTAAAAATTTGTGAAGATTTTTACATGATTTGGCATTATTTTGTACTAAACAATAAAATAAAGGTGTTTCTGTCCAAAAATTAGAAAATCGTTAAGAAATTATTGAAATAGATCCAACCTTCTCCAGCTTTATTTTTGGACGGGATATCAATACTTCTTGTTAAAATAGTCAAAATGAATAGATTTTTTTAAGAAAGTTTCTGTACTAATGAATTACGGTATAAATTAAAAAGTAAATTCTAATAATTTTACAATATTTTAAGGGTACATTTAAGCTTATGTAGAAAATTCGGTTTAAAACAAAGTGAAGCAACTTTTGGAAAAGTTGAAATTTTGAATATCGTTTTCATTAAATGAAGAAGTATAATCTATTACGTATGCTCTTTAGTAAAAATTTTTGAAGATTTTATACATCATTTGGCATTATTTTGTACAAAACAATAAAATAAAGGTGTTTCTGGCCGAAAATTATTAATTGTTAAAAAATTATGAAATAGATCAAATCTTTCCCGCATTTATTTTGTACGGGATATCAATACTTCATGTTAAAATTGTTAAAATGCATAGACTTTTTTAAGAAATTTCTGTACTATTGAATTATGGTATAAATTAGATAGTAATTCTAATCAATTTTACAATATTTTAAAGGTACATTTAAGCTTATGTAGAAAATTCGGATTAAACCAGAAAAAGCATCTTTCGGAAAAATTGAAATTTTTAATATCGTTTTTCGTAAATGAAAAACTATAATCTATTATGTTTGCATTTTTCGTAAAAATTTGTGAAGATTTTTTACATGATTTGGCATTATTTTGTAGAAAACAATAAAGTAATGGTGTTTCTGTTAAAAAATTAGAAAATCGTTAAGAAATTATTGAAATAGATCCAACCTCCCCGCATTTATTTTTAGACGGGACATCAATACATCATGTTAAAATAGTGAAAATGCATAGATTTTTAAAAAAAAGTTTCTATACTGTTTAATTATTACAAAAATTAGTTAATAAATTCTAATCACTTTTACAATATTTTAAAGGTACATTTAAGCTTACGTAGAAAATTCGGAATAAAACTGGAAAAAGCAACTTTTGGAAAAGTTGAAATTTTGAATATCGTTTTTTGTAAATGAAAAACTATAATCTATTACGTTGCATTTTTAGTAAAATTTGTGAAGATTTTATACATCATTTGGCATTATTTTGTACTGAACAATAAAATAAAGGTGTTTCTGGCCAAAAATTAATTAATCGTTAAAAAATTATTGAAAAAGATCCAACCTTCTCGCATTATTTTTTACGGGATATCAATACTTCATGTTCTAATAGTCAAAATGCATAGATTTTTTTAAAAAGTTTCTATACTATTGAATCATGATATAAATTAGATAGTAAATTCTAATAAATTTTATAATATTTTAAAGGTACATTTAAGCTTATGTAGAAAATACGAATTAAAACAGAAAAAAGCAACTTTTGGAAAAGTTGAAATTTTGAATATCTCTTTCCTTAAATGAAGAAATATAATCTATTATGTACGGGATCTCAATACTTCATGTTAAAATTTTCAAAATGCATAGATTTTTTTAATGAAATTTCTATACTATTGAATTATGGTATAAATTAGATAGTAAATTCTAATCAATTTTACAATATTTTAAAGGTACATTTAAGCTTATGTAGAAAATTCGGATTAAAACAGAAAAAAGCATCTTTCGGAAAAGTTGAAATTTTGAATATCGTTTTTCGTAAATGAAAAACTATAATCTATTACGTTTGCATTTTTAGTAAAAATTTGTGAAGATTTTATACATGATTTGCATTATTTGTACTAAACAATAAAATAAAGGTGTTTCTGTCCAAAAATTAGAAAATCGTTAAGAAATTATTGAAATAGATCAAATCTTTCCCGCATTTATTTTGTACGGGATATCAATACTTCATGTTAAAATTGTTAAAATGCATAGACTTTTTAAGAAAATTTCTGTACTATTGAATTATGGTATAAATTAGATAGTAAATTCTAATCAATTTTACAATATTTTAAAGGTACATTTAAGCTTATGTAGAAAATTCGGATTAAACCAGAAAAAGCATCTTCGGAAAAATTGAAATTTTTAATATCGTTTTTCGTAAATGAAAAACTATAATCTATTATGTTTGCATTTATCGTAAAAATTTGTGAAGATTTTTTACATGATTTGGCATTATTTTGTAGAAAACAATAAAGTAATGGTGTTTCTGTTAAAAAATTAGAAAATCGTTAAGAAATTATTGAAATAGATCCAACCTCCCCGCATTTATTTTTGGACGGGACATCAATACATCATGTTAAAATAGTGAAAAGCATAGATTTTAAAAAAAAAGTTTCTATACTGTTTAATTATTACAAAAATTAGTTATAAATTCTAATCACTTTACAATATTTTAAAGGTACATTTAAGCTTACGTAGAAAATTCGGAATAAAACTGGAAAAAGCAACTTTTGGAAAAGTTGAAATTTTGAATATCGTTTTTTTGTAAATGAAAAACATATCTATTACGTTTGCATTTTTAGTAAAAATTTGTGAAGATTTTATCATCATTTGGCATTATTTTGTACTGAACAATAAAATAAAGGTGTTTCTGGCCAAAAATTAATTAATCGTTAAAAAATTATTGAAAAAGATCCAACCTTCCTCGCATTTGGCATTATTTTGCACAAAACAATAAAAAATGGTGTTTCTGTCCAAAAATTAAAAATCGTTGAGAAATTTTTGAAATAGATACAACCTTCTCCGACTTTATTTTTAGACTGGATATCAATACTCTTGTTAAAATACTCAAAATGAATAGATTTTTTAAGAAAGTTTCTGTACTATAGAATTATGATATACTGTAGATTAAATAATAAATTCTTATTACTTTTACAATATTTTAAAGGTACATTTAAGCTTATGTAGAAAATTCGGATTAAACCAGAAAAAGCAACTTTTGGAAAAGTGAAATTTTGAATATCGTTTTTCGTAAATGAAAAACTCTAATCTATTACGTTTGCATTTTAGTAAAAATTTGTGAAGATTTTATGCATCATTTGGCATTATTTGAACTAAACAATAAAATAATGGTGTTTCTGGCCGAAAATTAATTAATTGTTAAAAAATTGTTGAAATAGATCAAATCTTTCCCGCATTTATTTTGTACGGGATATCAATACTTCATGTTAAAATTGTCAAAATGCATAGACTTTTTTAAGAAAATTTCTATACTATTGAATTATGGTATAAATTAGATAGTAAATTCTAATCAATTTTACAATATTTTAAAGGTACATTTAAGCTTATGTAGAAAATTCGGATTAAATCAGAAAAAGCATCTTCGGAAAATTGAAATTTTAAATATCGTTTTTCGTAAATGAAAAAATATAATCTAATACGTTTGCATTTTTCGTAAAAATTTGTGAAGATTTTTACATGATTTGGCATTATTTGTAGAAAACAATAAAATAAAGGTGTTTCTGTCCAAAAATTAGAAAATCGTTAAGAATATTGAAATAGATCCAACCTTCCCGCATTTATTTTTGGAAGTGATATCAATACATCATGTTAAAATAGTCAAAATGAATAGATTTTTTAAGAAAGTCTCTATACTATTTAATTATTATATAAATTAGCAATAAATTCTAATCAATTTTACAATATTTTAAAGGTACATTTAAGCTTATGTAGAAAATTCGGATTAAAACAGAAAAAAGCAACTTTCGGAAAAGTTGAAATTTTGAATATCCTTTTTCGTCAACGAAAAACTATAATCTATTACGTTCGAATTTTTAGTAAAAATTTGTGAAGATTTTTTAATTCATTTGGCATTATTTTGTACAAATCAATAAAATAAAGGTGTTTCTGTCCAAAAATTAGAAAATCGTTAAGAAATTATTGAAATAGATCCAACCTTCTCCAGCTTTATTTTTGGACGGGATATCAATACTTCTTGTTAAAATAGTCAAAATGCATACATTTTTTTAAGAAAGTTTCTATACTATTGAATTATGATATAAATTAGATAGTAAATTCTAATAAATTTTACAATATTTTAAAGGTACATTTAAGCTTATGTAGAAAATTCGGATTAAAACAGAAAAAAGCAACTTTCGGAAAAGTTGAAATTTCGAATATCGTTTTTCGTAAATGAAAAACTATAATCTATTACGTTTGCATTTTTAGTAAAAATTTGTGAAGATTTTATGACATCATTTGGCATTATTTTGTACTAAACAATAAAATGAAGGTATTTCTGGCCAAAAATTAATTAATTGTTAAAAAACTATTGAAATAGATAAAATCTTTCCCGCATTTATTTTGTACGGGATCTCAATACTTCATGTTAAAATTTTCAAAATGCATAGATTTTTTTAATGAAATTTCTATACTATTGAATTATGGTATAAATTAGATAGTAAATTCTAATCAATTTTACAATATTTTAAAGGTACATTTAACTTATGTAGAAAATTCGGATTAAAACAGAAAAAAGCATCTTTCGGAAAAGTTGAAATTTTGAATATCGTTTTTCGTAAATGAAAAACTATAATCTATTACGTTTGCATTTTTAGTAAAATTTGTGAAGATTTTACATGATTTGGCATTATTTTGTACTAAACAATAAAATAAAGGTGTTTCTGTCCAAAAATTAGAAATCGTTAAGAAATTATTGAAATAGATCCAACCTTCTCCAGCTTTATTTTTGACGGGATATCAATACTTCTTGTTAAAATTGTCAAAATGAATAGATTTTTTTAAGAAAGTTTCTGTACTAATGAATTACGGTATAAATTAAAAAGTAAATTCTAATAAATTTACAATATTTTAAGGGTACATTTAAGCTTATGTAGAAAATTCGGTTTAAAAAAAAAGTGAAGCAACTTTTGGAAAAGTTGAAATTTTGAATATCGTTTCATTAAATGAAGAAGTATAATCTATTACGTATGCTCTTTAGTAAAAATTTTTGAAGATTTTATACATCATTGGCATTATTTTGTACAAAACAATAAATAAAGGTGTTTCTGGCCGAAAATTAATTAATTGTTAAAAAATTATTGAAATAGATCAAATCTTTCCCGCATTTATTTTGTACGGGATATCAATACTCATGTTAAAATTGTTAAAATGCATAGACTTTTTTAAGAAAATTTCTGTACTATTGAATTATGGTATAAATTAGATAGTAAATTCTAATCAATTTTACAATATTTTAAAGGTACATTTAGCTTATGTAGAAAATTCGGATTAAACCAGAAAAAGCATCTTTCGGAAAAATTGAAATTTTTAATATCGTTTTTCGTAAATGAAAAACTATAATCTATTATGTTTGCATTTTTCGTAAAAATTTGTGAAGATTTTACATGATTTGGCATTATTTTGTAGAAAACAATAAAGTAATGGTGTTTCTGTTAAAAAATTAGAAAATCGTTAAGAAATTATTGAAATAGATCCAACCTCCCCGCATTTATTTTTGGACGGGACATCAATACATCATGTTAAAATAGTGAAAATGCATAGATTTTTAAAAAAGTTTCTATACTGTTTAATTATTACAAAAATTAGTTAATAAATTCTAATCACTTTACAATATTTTAAAGGTACATTTAAGCTTACGTAGAAAATTCGGAATAAAACTGGAAAAAGCAACTTTGGAAAAGTTGAAATTTTGAATATCGTTTTTTGTAATGAAAAACTATAATCTATTACGTTTGCATTTTGTAAAAATTTGTGAAGATTTTATACATCATTTGGCATTATTTTGTACTGAACAATAAAATAAAGGTGTTTCTGGCCAAAAATTAATTAATCGTTAAAAAATTATTGAAAAAGATCCAACCTTCCTCGCATTATTTTTTTACGGGATATCAATACTTCATGTTCTAATAGTCAAAATGCATAGATTTTTTTAAGAAAGTTTCTATACTATTGAATCATGATATAAATTAGATAGTAAATTCTAATAAATTTTATAATATTTTAAAGGTACATTTAAGCTTATGTAGAAAATACGAATTAAAACGAAAAAACAACTTTTGGAAAAGTTGAAATTTTGAATATCTCTTTCCTTAAATGAAGATATAATCTATTATGTTGCTTTTTAGAAATTTTTTTGAAGATTTTATACATCATTTGGCATTATTTTGCACAAAACAATAAAATAATGGTGTTCTGTCCAAAATTAAAAAATCGTTGAGAAATTTTTGAAATAGATACAACTTCTCGACTTTATTTTTAGACTGGATATCAATACTTCTTGTTAAAATAGTCAAAATGCATAGATTTTTTTAAGAAAGTTTCTATACTATGAATTATGATATAAATTAGATAGTAAATTCTAATAAATTTACAATATTTTAAAGGTACAATTTAAGCTTATGTATAAAATTCGGATTAAAACAGAAAAAGCAACTTTCGAAAAGTTGAAATTTCGAATATCGTTTTTCGTAAATGAAAAACTATAATCTATTACGTTTGCATTTTTAGTAAAAATTGTGAAGATTTTTACATCATTTGGCATTATTTTGTACAACAATAAAATGAAGGTATTTCTGACCAAAAATTATTAATTGTTAAAAAACTATTGAAATAGATAAATCTTTCCCGCATTTATTTTGTACGGGATCTCAATACTTCATGTTAAAATTTTCAAAATGCATAGATTTTTTTAATGAAATTTCTATACTATTGAATTATGGTATAATTAGATAGTAAATTCTAATCAATTTACAATATTTTTAAAGGTACATTTAACTTATGTAGAAAATTCGGATTAAAACAGAAAAAAGCATCTTTCGGAAAAGTTGAAATTTTGAATATCGTTTTTCGTAAATGAAAAACTATAATCTATTACGTTGCATTTTTAGTAAAATTTGTGAAGATTTTATACATGATTGGCATTATTTTGTAGCTAAACAATAAAATAAGGTGTTCTGTCCAAAATTAGAAAATCGTTAAGAATTATTGAATAGATCCACCTTCTCCAGCTTTATTTTTGGACGGGATATCAATACTTCTTGTTAAAATAGTCAAAATGAATAGATTTTTTTAAGAAAGTTTCTGTACTAATGAATTACGGTACAAATTAAAAGTAAATTCTAATAAATTTTACAATATTTTAAGGGTACATTTAAGCTTATGTAGAAAATTCGGTTTAAACAAAGTGAAGCACTTTTGGAAAAGTTGAAATTTTGAATATCGTTTTCATATTAAATGAAGAATATAATCTATTACGTATGCTCTTTACTAAAAATTTTGAAGATTTTATACATCATTTGGCATTATTTTGTACAAAACAATAAAATAAAGGTGTTTCTGGCCGAAATTAATTAATTGTTAAAAATTATTGAAATAGATCAATCTTTCCCGCATTTATTTTGTACGGGATATCAATACTTCATGTTAAAATTGTTAAAATGCATAGACTTTTTTAAGAAAATTTCTGTACTATTGAATTATGGTATAAATTAGATAGTAAATTCTAATCAATTTTACAATATTTTAAAGGTACATTTAAGCTTATGTAGAAAATTCGGGATTAAACCAGAAAAGCATCTTTCGGAAAAATTGAAATTTTTTAATATCGTGTTTTCGTAAATGAAAAACTATAATCTATTATTTTGCATTTTTCGTAAAAATTTGTGAATTTTTTTACATGATTTGGCATTATTTTGTAGAAAACAATAAGTAATGGTGTTTCTGTTAAAAATTAGAAAATCGTTAAGAAATTATTGAAATAGATCCAACCTCCCCCGCATTTATTTTTGACGGACATCAATACATCATGTTAAAATAGTGAAAATGCATAGATTTTTAAAAAAAAAGTTTCTATACTGTTTAATTATTACAAAAAATTAGTTAATAAATTCTAATCACTTTTTACAATATTTTAAAGGTACATTTAAGCTTACGTAGAAAATTCGGAATAAAACTGGAAAAGCAACTTTTGGAAAGTTGAAATTTGAATATCGTTTTTTGTAAATGAAAAACTATCATCTATCGTTTGCATTTTTTAGTAAAAATTTGTGAAGATTTTATACATCATTTGGCATTATTTTGTACTGAACAATAAAATAAAGGTGTTTCTCTGGCCAAAAATTAATTAATCGTTAAAAATTATTGAAAAAGATCCAACCTTCCTCGCATTTATTTTTTTACGGGATATCAATACTTCATGTTCTAATAGTCAAAATGCATAGATTTTTTTAAGAAAGTTTCTATACTATTGAATCATGATATAAATTAGATAGTAAATTCTAATAAATTTTATAATATTTTAAAGGTACATTTAAGCTTATGTAGAAAATACGAATTAAAACAGAAAAAAGCAACTTTTGGAAAGTTGAAATTTTGAATATCTCTTTCCTTAATGAAGAAATATAATCTATTATGTTTGCTTTTTAGAAATTTTTTTTGAAGATTTATACATCATTGCGATTATTTTGCACAAAACAATAAAATAAATGGTGTTTCTGTCCAAAAATTAAAAATCGTTGAGAAATTTTTTGAAATAGATACAACCTTCTCCGACTTTATTTTTAGACTGGATATCAATACTTCTTGTTAAAATAGTCAAATGCATAGATTTTTTTAAGAAAGTTTCTATACTATAGAATTATTATACTGTAATTAAATAATAAATTCTTATTACTTTTACAATATTTAAAGGTACATTTAAGCTTATGTAGAAAATTCGGATTAAACAGAAAAAGCACTTTGGAAAAGTTGAAATTTTGAATATCGTTTTTCGTAAATGAAAAACTCTAATCTATTACGTTTGCATTTTTAGTAAAATTGTGAAGATTTTTTATCATTTGCATTATTTTGAACTAAAACAATAAATAGGTTTTTCTGACCAAAATTAATTAATTGTTAAAAAATTGAAATAGATAAATCTTTCCCGCATTTATTTTGTACGGGATCAATACTTCATGTTAAAATTGTCAAAATGCATAGACTTTTTTTAAGAAAATTTCTATACTCTTGAATTATGGTATAAATTAATAGTAAATTCTAATCATTTTACAATATTTTAAGGTACATTTAAGCTTATGTAGAAAATTCGGATTAAACAGAAAAAGCATCTTTCGGAAAGTTGAAATTTTGAATATCGTTTTTCGTAAATGAAAAATATAATCTAATACGTTTGCATTTTTAGTAAAAATTTTGTGAAGATTTTTTACATGATTTGGCATTATTTTGTAGAAACAATAAATAAAGGTGTTTCTGTCCAAAAATTAGAAAATCGTTAAGAATTATTGAAATAGATCCACCTTCTCCAGCTTTATTTTTGGACGGATATCAATACTTCTTGTTAAAATAGTCAAAATGAATAGATTTTTTAAGAAAGTTTCTGTACTATGATTATATAATTAAAAAGTAAATTCTAATAAATTTTACAATATTTTAAGGGTACATTTAAGCTTATGTAGAAAATTCGGTTTAAAACAAAGTGAAGCAACTTGGAAAAGTTGAAATTTTGAATATCGTTTTTCATTAAATGAAGAGTATAATCTATTACGTATGCTCTTTAGTAAAATTTTTGAAGATTTTTACATCATTTGGCATTATTTTGTACAAAACAATAAAATAAAGGTGTTTCTGTGGCCGAAAATTAATTAATTGTTAAAAATTATTGAAATAGATCAAATCTTTCCGCATTTATTTTTGTACGGATATCAATCTTCTGTTAAAATTGTTAAAATGCATAGACTTTTTAAGAAAATTTCTACTATGAATTATGGTATAAATTAGATAGTAAATTCTAATCAATTTTACAATATTTTAAAGGTACATTTAAGCTTATGTAGAAAATTCGGATTAAACCAGAAAAAGCATCTTTCGGAAAAATTGAAATTTTTAATATCGTTTTTCGTAAATGAAAACTATAATCTATTATGTTTGCATTTTTCGTAAAAATTTGTGAAGATTTTTTACATGATTTGGCATTATTTTGTAGAAAACAATAAAGTAATGGTGTTTCTGTTAAAAAATTAGAAAATCGTTAAGAAATTATTGAAATAGATCCAACCTCCCGCATTTATTTTTACGGGACATCAATACTCATGTTAAAATAGTGAAAATGCATAGATTTTTAAAAAAGTTTCTATACTGTTTTATATTACAAAATTAGTTAATATTCTAATCACTTTTACAATATTTTAAAGGTACATTTAAGCTTACGTTAGAAAATTCGGAAAAAACTGGAAAAAGCAACTTTTGGAAAAGTTGAAATTTTGAATATCGTTTTTTGTAAATGAAAAACTATAATCTATTACGTTTGCATTTTTAGTAAAAATTTGTGAAGATTTTATACATATTGGCATTATTTGTACTGAACAATAAATAAAGGTGTTTTCTGGCCAAAAATTATTAAATCGTTAAAAATTATTGAAAAATCCAACCTTCCTCGCATTTATTTTTTTACGGATATCAATACTTCATGTTTAATAGTCAAAATGCATAGATTTTTTTAAGAAAGTTTCTATACTATTGAATCATGAATAAATTAGATAGTAAATTCTAATAAATTTTAATATTTTAAAGGTACATTTAAGCTTATGTAGAAATACGATTAAACAGAAAAAGCAACTTTGGAAAAGTTGAAATTTTGAATATCTCTTTCCTTAAATGAAGAAATATAATCTATTATGTACGGGATCTCAATACTTCATGTTAAAATTTTCAAAATGCATGATTTTTTAATGAAATTTCTATACTATTGAATTATGGTATAACATTAGATAGTAAATTCTAATCAATTTTACAATATTTTAAAGGTACATTTAAGCTTATGTAGAAAATTCGGATTAAAACAGAAAAAAGCATCTTTCGGAAAAGTTGAAATTTTGAATATCGTTTTTTCGTAAATGAAAAACTATAATCTATTACGTTTGCATTTTTTAGTAAAAATTTGTGAACATTTTATACATGATTTGGCATTATTTTGTACTAAACAATAAAATAAAGGTGTTTCTGTCCAAATTAGAAATCGTTAAGAAATTTTGAAATAGAGAAATCTTTCCCGCATTTATTTTGTACGGGATAATCATACTTCATGTTAAAATTGTTAAAAATGCATAGACTTTTTTAAGAAAATTTCTGTACTATTGAATTATGGTATAAATTAGATAGTAAATTCTAATCAATTTTACATATTTAAAGTACATTTAAGCTTATGTAGAAAATTCGGATTAAACCAGAAAGCATCTTTCGGAAAAATTGAAATTTTTAATATCGTTTTCGTAATGAAAACTATAATCTATTATGTTTGCATTTATCGTAAAAATTTGTGAAGATTTTTACATGATTTGGCATTTTTTGTAAAAACAATAAAGTAATGGTGTTTCTGTTAAAAAATTAGAAAATCGTTAAGATTATTGAAATAGATCCACCTCCCGCATTTATTTTGGACGGGACATCAATACATCATGTTAAAATAGTGAAAATGCATAGATTTTAAAAAAAAAAGTTTCTATACTGTTTAATTATTACAAAATTAGTTAATAAATTCTAATCACTTTACAATATTTTAAGGTACATTTAAGCTTACGTAGAAATTCGGAATAAAACTGGAAAAAAGCAACTTTTGGAAAAGTTGAAATTTTGTGAATATCGTTTTTTGTAAATGAAAAACTATAATCTATTACGTTTGCATTTTTAGTAAAAATTTGTGAAGATTTTATACATCATTTGGCATTATTTTGTACTGAACAATAAAATAAAGGTGTTTCTGGCCAAAAAATTAATTAATCGTTAAAAATTATTGAAAAAGATCCAACCTTCCTCGCATTGGCATTATTTTGCACAAACAATAAAATAATGGTTTTTCTGTCCAAAAATTAAAAATCGTTGAGAATTTTTGAAATAGATACAACCTTCTCCGACTTTATTTTTAGACTGGATATCATACTTCTTGTTAAAATACTCAAATGAATAGATTTTTTTAAGAAAGTTTCTGTACTATAGAATTATGATATACTGTAGATTAAATAATAAATTCTTATTACTTTTACAATATTTTAAAGGTACATTTAAGCTTTGTAGAAAATTCGGATTAAACCAGAAAAAAGCAACTTTTGGAAAGTTGAAATTTTGAATATCGTTTTTCGTAAATGAAAAACTCTAATCTATTACGTTTGCATTTTAGTAAAAATTTGTGAAGATTTTATGCATCATTTGGCATTATTTTGAACTAAACAATAAATAATGGTGTTTCTGGCCGAAAATTAATTAATTGTTAAAAAATTGTTGAAATAGATCAAATCTTTCCCGCATTTATTTTGTACGGGATTCAATACTTCATGTTAAAATTGTCAAAATGCATAGACTTTTTAAGAAAATTTCTATACTATTGAATTATGGTATAAATTAGATAGTAAATTCTAATCAATTTTACAATATTTTAAGGTACATTTAAGCTTATGTAGAAAATTCGGATTAAATCAGAAAAAGCATCTTTCGGAAAAATTGAAATTTTAAATATCGTTTTTCGTAAATGAAAAAATATAATCTAATACGTTTGCATTTTTCGTAAAAATTTGTGAAGATTTTTACATGATTTGGCATTATTTTGTAGAAAACAATAAAATAAAGGTGTTTTCTGTCCAAAATTAGAAAATCGTTAAGAAATTATTGAAATAGATCCAACCTTCCCGCATTTATTTTGGAAGTGATATCAATACATCATGTTAAAATAGTCAAAATGAATAGATTTTTTAAGAAAGTCTCTATACTATTTAATTATTATATAAATTAGCATATAAATTCTAATCAATTTTACAATATTTTAAAGGTACATTTAAGCTTAGTAGAAAATTCGGATTAAAACAGAAAAAAAGCAACTTTCGGAAAGTTGAAATTTTGAATATCCTTTTTCGTCAACGAAAACTATAATCTATTACGTTCGAATTTTTAGTAAAAATTTGTGAAGATTTTTTAATTCATTTGGCATTATTTTGTACAAATCAATAAAATAAAGGTGTTTCTGTCCAAAAATTAGAAAATCGTTAAGAAATTATTGAAATAGATCCAACTTCTCCAGCTTTATTTTTGGACGGGATATCAATACTTCTTGTTAAAATAGTCAAAATGCATAGATTTTTTTAAGAAAGTTTCTTACTATTGAATTATGATATAAATTAGATAGTAAATTCTAATAAATTTTACAATATTTTAAGGTACATTTAAGCTTATGTAGAAAATTCGGATTAAAACAGAAGCAACTTTCGGAAAAGTTGAAATTTCGAATATCGTTTTTCGTAAATGAAAAACTATAATCTATTACGTTTGCATTTTTAGTAAAAATTGTGAAGATTTTTACATCATTTGGCATTATTTTGTACAAAACAATAAACTGAAGGTATTTCTGACCAAAATTAATTAATTGTTAAAAACTATTGAAATAGATAAAATCTTTCCCGCATTTATTTTGTACGGGATCTCAATACTTCATGTTAAAATTTAAAATGCATAGATTTTTTAATGAAATTTCTATACTATTGAATTATGGTATAAATTAGATAGTAAATTCTAATCAATTTTACAATATTTTAAAGGTACATTTAACTTATGTAGAAAATTCGGATTAAACAGAAAAAGCATCTTTCGGAAAGTTGAAATTTTGAATATCGTTTTTCGTAAATGAAAAACTATAATCTATTACGTTTGCATTTTTAGTAAAAATTTGTGAAGATTTTATACATGATTTGGCATTATTTTGTACTAAAACAATAAAATAAAGGTGTTTCTGTCCAAAAATTAGAAAATCGTTAAGAAATTATTGAAATAGATCCAACCTTCTCCAGCTTTATTTTTGACGGGATATCAATACTTCTTGTTAAAATTGTCAAAATGAAATAGATTTTTTAAGAAAGTTTCTGTACTAATGAATTACGGTATAAATTAAAAAGTAAATTCTAATAAATTTTACAATATTTTAAGGGTACATTTAAGCTTATGTAGAAAATTCGGTTTAAAACAAAGTGAAGCAACTTTTGGAAAAGTTGAAATTTTGAATATCGTTTTCATTAAATGAAGAAGTATAATCTATTACGTATGCTCTTTAGTAAAAATTTTTGAAGATTTTATACATCATTTGGCATTATTTTGTACAAAACAATAAAATAAGGTGTTTCTGGCCGAAAATTAATTAATTGTTAAAAATTATTGAAATAGATCAAATCTTTCCCGCATTTATTTTGTACGGGATATCAATACTTCATGTTAAAATTGTTAAAATGCATAGACTTTTTTAAGAAAATTTCTGTACTATTGAATTATGGTATAAATTAGATAGTAAATTCTAATCAATTTTACAATATTTTAAAGGTACATTTAAGCTTATGTAGAAAATTCGGATTAAACCAGAAAAAGCATCTTTCGGAAAAATTGAAATTTTTAATATCGTTTTTCGTAAATGAAAAACTATAATCTATTATGTTTGCATTTTTCGTAAAAATTTGTGAAGATTTTTTACATGATTTGGCATTATTTTGTAGAAAACAATAAAGTAATGTGTTTCTGTTAAAAAATTAGAAAATCGTTAAGAAATTATTGAAATAGATCCAACCTCCCCGCATTTATTTTAGACGGGGACATCAATACATCATGTTAAAATAGTGAAAATGCATAGATTTTTAAAAAAAAGTTTCTATACTGTTTAATTATTACAAAAATTAGTTAATAAATTCTAATCACTTTACAATATTTTAAAGGTACATTTAAGCTTACGTAGAAAATTCGGAATAAAACTGGAAAAAGCAACTTTTGGAAAAGTTGAAATTTTCAATATCGTTTTTTGTAAATGAAAACTATAATCTATTACGTTTGCATTTTTAGTAAAAATTTGTGAAGATTTTATACATCATTTGGCATTATTTGTACTGAACAATAAATAAAGGTGTTTCTGGCCAAAAATTAATTAATCGTTAAAAAATTATTGAAAAGATCCAACCTTCCTCGCATTTATTTTTTACGGGATATCAATACTTCATGTTCTAATAGTCAAAATGCATAGATTTTTTTAAGAAAGTTTTCTATACTATTGAATCATGATATAAATTAGATAGTAAATTCTAATAAATTTTATAATATTTTAAAGGTACATTTAAGCTTATGTAGAAAATACGAATTAAAACAGAAAAAAGCAACTTTTGGAAAAGTTGAAATTTTGAATATCTCTTTCCTTAAATGAAGAAATATAATCTATTATGTACGGGATCTCAATACTTCATGTTAAAATTTTCAAAATGCATAGATTTTTTAATGAAATTTCTATACTATTGAATTATGGTATAATTAGATAGTAAATTCTAATCAATTTTACAATATTTTAAAGGTACATTTAAGCTTATGTAGAAAATTCGGATTAAAACAGAAAAAAGCATCTTTCGGAAAAGTTGAAATTTTGAATATCGTTTTTCGTAAATGAAAAACTATAATCTATTACGTTTGCATTTTTAGTAAAAATTTGTGAAGATTTTATACATGATTTGGCATTATTTTGTACTAAACAATAAAATAAAGGTGTTTCTGTCCAAAATTAGAAATCGTTAAGAAATTATTGAATAGATCAATCTTTCCCGCATTTATTTTGTACGGGATATCAATACTTCATGTTAAAATGTTAAAATGCATAGACTTTTTTTAAGAAATTTCTGTACTATTGAATTATGGTATAAATTAGATAGTAAATTCTAATCAATTTTACAATATTTTAAAGGTACATTTAAGCTTATGTAGAAAATTCGGATTAAACCAGAAAAAGCATCTTCGGAAAAATTGAAATTTTTAATATCGTTTTTCGTAAATGAAAACTATAATCTATTATGTTGCATTTATCGTAAAAATTTGTGAAGATTTTTTACATGATTTGGCATTATTTTTAGAAAACAATAAAGTAATGGTGTTTCTGTTAAAAAATTAGAAAATCGTTAAGAAATTATTGAAATAGATCCAACCTCCCCGCATTTATTTTTGGACGGGACATCAATACATCATGTTAAAATAGTGAAAATGCATAGATTTTTAAAAAAAAGTTTCTATACTGTTTAATTATTACAAAAATTAGTTAATAAATTCTAATCACTTTTACAATATTTTAAAGGTACATTTAAGCTTACGTAGAAAATTCGGAATAAAACTGGAAAAAGCAACTTTTGGAAAAGTTGAAATTTTGAATATCGTTTTTTGTAAATGAAAAACTATAATCTATTACGTTTGCATTTTTAGTAAAAATTGTGAAGATTTTATACATCATTTGGCATTATTTGTACTGAACAATAAAATAAAGGTGTTTCTGGCCAAAAATTAATTAATCGTTAAAAAATTTTGAAAAAGATCCAACCTTCCTCGCATTTGGCATTATTTTGCACAAAACAATAAAATAATGGTGTTTCTGTCCAAAAATTAAAAAATCGTTGAGAAATTTTTGAAATAGATACAACTTCTCCGACTTTATTTTAGACTGGATATCAATACTCTTGTTAAAATACTCAAAATGAATAGATTTTTTTAAGAAGTTTCTGTACTATAGAATTATGATATACTGTAGATTAAATAATAAATTCTTATTACTTTTACATATTTTAAAGGTACATTTAACTTATGTAGAAAATTCGGATTAAACCAGAAAAAAGCAACTTTTGGAAAAGTTGAAATTTTGAATATCGTTTTTCGTAAATGAAAACTCTAATCTATTACGTTTGCATTTTTAGTAAAAATTTGTGAAGATTTTATGCATCATTTGGCATTATTTTGAACTAAACAATAAAATAATGTGTTTCTGGCCGAAAATTAATTAATTGTTAAAAAATTGTTGAAATAGATCAAATCTTTCCCGCATTTATTTTGTACGGGATATCAATACTTCATGTTAAAATTGTCAAAATGCATAGACTTTTTAAGAAAATTTCTATACTATTGAATTATGGTATAAATTAGATAGTAATTCTATCAATTTTACAATATTTTAAAGGTACATTTAAGCTTATGTAGAAAATTCGGATTAAATCAGAAAAGCATCTTTCGGAAAAATTAAATTTTAAATATCGTTTTTCGTAATGAAAAAATATAATCTAATACGTTTGCATTTTTCGTAAAAATTTGTGAAGATTTTTACATGATTTGGCATTATTTTGTAGAAAACAATAAAATAAGGTGTTTTCTGTCCAAAAATTAGAAAATCGTTAAGAAATTATTGAAATAGATCCAACCTTCCCGCATTTATTTTTGGAAGTGATATCAATACATCATGTTAAAATAGTCAAAATGAATAGATTTTTTAAGAAAGTCTCTATACTATTTAATTATTATATAATTAGCAATAAATTCTAATCAATTTTACAATATTTTAAAGGTACATTTAAGCTTATGTAGAAATTCGGATTAAAACAGAAAAAGCAACTTTCGGAAAAGTTGAAATTTTGAATATCCTTTTTCGTCAACGAAAACTATAATCTATTACGTTCGAATTTTTAGTAAAAATTTGTGAAGATTTTTTAATTCATTTGGCATTATTTTGTACAATCAATAAATAAAGGTGTTCTGTCCAAAATTAGAAATCGTTAAGAAATTATTGAAATAGATCCAACCTTCTCCAGCTTTATTTTTGGACGGGATATCAATACTTCTTGTTAAAATAGTCAAAATGATAGATTTTTTTAAGAAAGTTTCTAATACTACGATATAAATTAAAAAGTAAATTCTAATAAATTTTACAATATTTTAAGGGTACATTTAAGCTTATGTAGAAATTCGGTTAAAACAAAAAGCAACTTTTGGAAAAGTTGAAATTTGAATATCGTTTTTTAATGAAGAACTATAATCTATTACGTATGCTTTAGTAAAAATTTTGAAGATTTTATACATCATTTGGCATTATTTTGTACAAACATAAAATAAAGGTGTTTCTGCCGAAAATTAGTAATTGTTAAAAAATTATTGAAATAGATCATCTTTCCGCATTATTTTGTACGGGATATCAATACTTCATGTTAAAATTGTTAAAATGCATAGACTTTTTGAAGAATTTCTGTACTATTGAATTATGGTATAAATTAGATAGTAAATTCTAATCAATTTTACAATATTTAAAGGTACATTTAAGCTTATGTAGAAAATCGGATAAACAAAAAGCATCTTTCGGAAATTGAAATTTTAATATCGTTTTCGTAAATGAAAAATATAATCTATTATGTTGCATTTTCGTAAAAATTTGTGAAGATTTTTACATGATTTGGCATTATTTGTAGAAAACAATAAAATGGTGTTTTTCTAAAAAATTAGT